>JXCR01115605.1:66374-156665 GCA_002079205.1 Phalaenopsis hybrid cultivar | reverse complement strand
CGGCGATGAAGGACCGGCGGCGGGTGCGGCTCGAAAGGCCGAGAGAAGGGGGGTCGCGGTGGGTCGCGATCCTGGCGGTTGTCGCGTGCGATCCGGAGGGAGAGGAGGAGAGATACGTTCTTTTTTTTTTTTGAGAGGGAGCAGTTTTTTTTTTTGTTTTAGGAGAGAGAGAATAGAGGAGAGAGGGAGGAGAGAGGAGAGCTGTTTTTTTGAGAGAGAGAGAGAGAGGGGGGTTTTAAAAAAAACCTTTTTAAAAACCTGTATAATAATATTATTATTATAATATAATAATAATAATTATTCAATTAACATCTCCCTGTACATTTTCGCCGAACACGTCATCGCGACAAAATGAACATCTCTCCTAGGTAAAATTGACGTTCTGGAAGCACCAGTGTGGTCAATTTCGTTATCCAGGGTCATTCGAACCGTTTTTTTTAGCAATTTGGTCCAAAATAATAATTTTTGCATTTTTACCCCGCCACGAAATCGTGGTGAAGTGAGCGTCCTCCGTAGATGAAATCAACGTTTCGAACGCACTCATGTGGTACATATCGTCGTCTGAGGTCATCTGGATAACTTTGCCGACGAACGGGTCAATTTTAGCCAATTTCGTGCGCGACGCGATAGCTAATTTTCGTCGATCGCAGGTGGACAACTTACACTTATGACATCCAAAAATTGATGCCAACACTTTCCATTTAATCAAAATTCATTTCCCACGTGTCAATTCCCAGTGCACCTCTTTTAACTCAAGTGGCTCTAAGAGAACTTTCATATCTTCATCCTCTCCCCAGAATCCCCCGATGCATAAAACATAATCTGTTGGTGTAACCATGTTTTTTTTGTGCACAATATCTCTGAATATTCAATCAATTACAGTACCCTTAGTGACTCCCACTATACGAACCTCAATTAATCAACTGCTTGGGACGACATCAAGAACAACATTAGATATTGGACCTGTTTATAGATACTGTAGGATGTCCCTTGGTTGAATTCTTCCAAATTCAGCATTTTCATATTTGTAGTTCTGTTTAAGTGAGGCCTCCGATAATCAAAGTGATATCTGACAGTTTTTTCTTGTAAAATACTCGAAAACATGCTTCACACTGTTAAACCAATCTATGTTAATATTTTCTAGCTTTGTAGTCATCCACTCTCCATATGTAAGATACAAAAAATTCCCATTTTTGTTGCCAACCCCATATTGTATTCCCCAAAATTGTCATCTAAGACATTTCTATCTCTTCCACTCAGAATAAAAATGGTAATTTTGGATCACTGCAGAGTATTGTTAATGGGTCTTTTAATTCAATGTAAAGCTTAAGCTCCATGTCCTCAATTTGATCGCTTCCTTTTTGTACCATAAGATTTAACCAACCCTATTAGCATTGAATTGAAGCTCTGGGGATAGCAGTATGGGTGTACACTGATGGGAGAAACCCTAGGTCTTAGGGCCATTTCATGCTCGTGTTCCCTCCCAAGTGGTAATATGTGTGGCAACTAGAAATCTTTTGCATGTTGTTATAAGAGAGGTTGGATCGGTGCCAGAATCTCTGCCAACTCTGTTTCATGTGTCTCTTCCATGCTATGCAACTCAGTCAAGAATCCTAACCTTGCATCATGCATTATCCTAATCATGATCTTGAGTATCACCAAGGTTTTGCACAAACTAGGTTACCATGAAGCACCCATCTTGTCTCCCTCCTATAACTTCATTGTTAAGAGTTTCTAATTCATTTTTGTCTCCCCTAAGGACTGCAAACTTTCATATCTAATATAAGTGTTCTCTAAATCCAAAAGAAAATTTTTCATCCAAATACCTTGGTAGTGTTAAAATCACCATTTACAAACTCCCATGCTCTTCTCCATCTGTCTTGTCCCCATCATGACTCCAAAACTTTCTGTTTCAACCATCTTAAGCTCCATTTGCTTATTACTTTTACAAACGCCAC
The DNA here is from genome assembly GCA_002079205.1 of Phalaenopsis hybrid cultivar. Taxonomy (NCBI): domain Eukaryota; kingdom Viridiplantae; phylum Streptophyta; class Magnoliopsida; order Asparagales; family Orchidaceae; genus Phalaenopsis; species Phalaenopsis hybrid cultivar. Next base: position 154,707 of record JXCR01115605.1, on the reverse strand, counting down.
TACGTCCTGATTGGAACTTTGCTCTCCAATCTTTCCATTAAGTTTCATAGTGTGGTTCGATGTTAACTTCATAACCGAGTTCAATAAGACTTCTATCACATCCAAGTGATGGTGTTTCTCTTTCACCGTAACCTCCTCTATTTCTTCATCGTCTACCTGCTCGTCACACACTATGTGAACTTGTAAAGTCCGATCCTTGCAATGGGTCATGGGGCAAAATTCTTGTCAGACAAAAAATATAATACTTTGGCTCGCTTATCTTGAATCTCAGTCTTTATAAAGCGTTCAAATGTCACCCCTGATCTTGGCCCAGTATTCCGTCTTGTGGATACTATCTTTGGAATCCCATTGTTTGAGTTTTTGGTATCATCATGGTTGTAGCATTTCGGCAGGGTGCTCTTCTTGTGTTGTTTCTATTGGCCCAGTATTCCGTCCTGTGCATTTTTATCTCCATAGTTTCTCTTAATCTTCATGCTCAACAGATAAAATGCTGTTTGAATTTCAGGTTTCAACCCGTTCATGAAGTTTTCTTCCAACACTACTAATACCCTCTCAAACGATAGGATAACATTTAAAATTTCTCCTTATAATCTATGATAAACTATTTTAAAGCAATGCAAAAAATTGCTCGTGTAAATCCTCTTCTTGTGTGGTTGTGAAATGCTCCAACATTTGGTCTTTGAATTTTTCCCATGTTTTGATTGGATGACATTGCTCTCTCTAATGATACCGCACTAGAGTCTTCCAATCCAAACAAGTCTGCCGCCATCACTTTTTCTTGCTCCGTCCTCTTATTAACATCAAAATATATCTCAATGTGATAAACCCAACCCTAGACATCCTTTCATTCAAAGATTAACATCATCGTCTTACTTATGCATTAGTCTCCTCCCCAATCTCCTCTACAAAAGTTCATTCCACTCATGAAGCGGGGTAGGGTTCCCTTCCTCGAAAAATATTGATTTGTCTTCTTCTATAAGTCTAGCTTATTCTCAACTCGCCCATCCTCATATGTTCCTAAATCACAATTTGATTGGATGGCTGCCACGACAAAAAGGCATTGTTGCAGTTGGATGCAGCCTTTGGCAGGGTTCTCACTCATCGTAGTTTTCTATTCGAGGCTGAAATCCTTTAAATCGATCTTCTCCATCCTTGAATTGCACGCCGTCCCGTTCTGTTTGTTGTTGCTAGTTCTGATCATCCTGATGTAGAGTTATTCCTTCCAAATATTGTTGCTTTCCACTTCCCATTCTTTCACTCGATCCCGCTACTCCAGATTCACTTAAGGCAACGACACTGCACTGATATTGCGTGAATCTTTTTTATTATTGTCTCTCTTGTCCACTCCAGACACCATCGCTCGATCATGCGGGAGGAGGGGACTAGTTTGTGTGAAACTCTGAGATCATATTCAACATTTCTCAAGGGCTTTGAATCTCCTCTCCATGGACGAGAACTGCCCCACCATGGACAAGAGAGACATCTTCATTTCAGATCTGATTTGGCTCACCCCTCCCTTTACTTTCTCCTTCAAAGCATCTACTTTCTTTGCCTATTTTACTCTCAAATTATTTTCAATCACGAAGGCAAAACTTCTGTACGCCATGATTTCGTTGTTGGCTTCCCCGCTAGCTCGAGTCAGGATTGCATCGCGAGGGTTGGTCACAAAGGTGATGTCGCACGATTCAAACATATCAAGACTATACGCGGCGATACTATATGCTGCAATCTTGTACGCTGCAATCCTATTCGCAACACGATCTTGTATGTTGTGATCCTATACGTAATGCAATGGATCTTGTACGCTGTGATCATATCATTGGCTTTCTAGCTAACTCGAATCGCGACTATATCGCTATATTCAGTCACTAATATGAGTTAATCTCTGTACGCCACAATCCCATCATTGGCTTCCGAGAAATTTCGAATGCTCTGATTGGTGATGGAACGGAACAGTTTTCTGTAAGAACTAGAGCAAGAACAATAGATTCTATTCTGCCTTCTACTAAATCAATACAATACAATCTCGAACACATAAAATACAAACGCCTACAAATTAAGAGGTAGATGATCTCTCTCATAAACATATTAAGCCATATTTTTATACTCCACAATAATAACTAATAAATAGCTTAAGTGCCTTTTTAGTCTCGTGTCTAACATAAGTTTTCAAGTTACTTGGCGAATGGTGTTAACACTGTGTTGGGGATGTGCAACTACTCATTTTATAAAAAAATGCAGTTCATCTTATGTGACATTTTAGGCCTTTTTGAATTGAAACTTTTTTCTTTACCATATTGCAGCACACCATTGACAGGATGGGTGCCTACACTTCTTCGAGCCGGAAGAGGTATGACATTGTGGGACAGGACTGTAATAGATCCACCTTTAAAGATGATGGAACTTTTCTCTTATGAAAACAATCCAGTAAGCACGAAGTTTACTCTCTTTTCATCTGGTGAGCATAAAAACTTTTCTTTGTACAATCTTTTTGTAATATTTGCAGTTTGCAAGAATTGTTCGTGAAGCACTATGTGAATTAGAACTCCCATATGTCCTCCACAATGTGGGAGAGGGGTCATCAAACACAGAGTTGCTTGTGCAAATATCTGGTTCTAATAAGGTAAATTTTTAACCATTTTAATCTCTAAATCTACCCAACTATTGTTGATGATTTGTACCTCTATTTCTCTCCCCCTAAATGGACTAGCTGCTGTAAGCATCTAAAGATCTCTTCTTGTCTCCAGGTACCATTTCTTGTTGATCCCAACACTGGGACTCAAATGGGTGATTACAAGAAGATACTATCTTATTTGTTTCAGACATACTCTGCTGCTAGCTAAACTCTAAGCATATCGTTTGGCTAATCAAATCTGTTGTTGATATATAAATTTCTCAAGTAATTAGTCTTCTTTATGGATGTGTGGAAGCTCCTTTTCTTGTTTTAGATTGCAATGTTTATAAAGCTCTATTTTGACATGTTTTGTTATAATTTTGTTATAATTTTATATTGAATTGATGTAACAAATAATAAAATAAATAAAAAAAGAACACAAATTTTATGTGAAAAATCTAAGATAGAAAAAATCACGGGCAGATGAGGAGAATTCAATATATCAAATAAGGGATTATAAGTACAGAGTGTCATGTACACAAAATAGAAAAGGGATATATATAGTTTTAGCATGATCCCTTTAAAGGAAATAATTAAAAAATAGTCAATAAAGCATCTAATGGTCGAAACATTCAATCCAAATGTTCATGTTTCCCCAATTAGCATGTTCATAATTTCCTTCTAAAGCTTCAATTCTCATGGCCATAATTTCCCTACGAAACGATAAGTAGGAGCCACAAAATTATGGTTAAATTTAGCAATCTACACCTTTACATGAATTTCTAAAAAAACGTAGAATATAACTTTCTCCACCTCGTCCATAAAGCTTTAATGATCATGAATGAATAAGCAATACTTAGTCATTATATCCATAGGGCTATATGGGTATTAATCTTGTTCAAAATAATATCACCACAAACAATAACTTCAAAAAATGAAGTGGCAACGAACATTATGTGCTTGAAAATCAAAGTTTGATTGTGAGATAAATAAATGCATAAAAATTGGATGCTATGTATGTAAATACTCCTACATTTAATGTGGAAGGTTACATTTAAAAAATGAAAAATTGCATGAGTGGGTCATAAGGTCCCCTTTTTACAAATGAAAAGCTGATGCACGCCTTGTCATGTGATAATCGAATGGCCAACTTCATGCCTTTAAGAAGCTAACATTGAATAGGATGTGAGGTTTTGTTTAGTTTTTATATTATTTATTATATAGCTCTCTTGTTAATTTCTATATTTCTCCTAGGGTTGTGAAGAGTGGAGTCAAGCCCGAGTCACTCCGATGGGGCTTGATTAATTTTTAGGAGTTCGAACTTGAGCTTGAGTTTAAGTTTACATATTCAAATTGATCAATGAGCCTGACTTATTTATTATAAAAAGGAGTTAAGAATATTAATTCAAGATAATATTATAATAAATTGACAAATAGAATGAATAAGGAGGAAAAAAATAATAAGAAATCACTTGATAAAAGATACAAAAAAATTATGTTTTCAATATTTTAAATATTTTAAGAATTTTAAATCAAATATATTGAGTAAATTTTGTATTAATATTTTTCAAATGAGGCGGCTCATGAGCTATCGAGTCAAATTGGGGCTAGCTTGAGCTTGAGCTTGACTTGTTAGCTCATCAAGCTCAATTCACGAGACAATTATCGAGCGGAGCTCAAACCAGCTTGACTCACTCACACCCCCACTTACTCCCCATCTACAGATTTTTATCTCCTTCCTTGCTCCTGTTAAAAAAAAAATAAAAAATAAATAAATAAGAAAAAATAAAAAACTTAAAGCCGGTACCTCACACTATGATTGAAAATAAAATAAAATAAAAATTAAAGTGGTGGATTGCAGTAAAAAAGAAAAAGAAAGTCTTTTTGTGTAAGCACGTCCTTACGGATCAGAACTTACTTGACAATGCTGAAAATCTCAGCAAAGGTTCTGACTTGGAATTTTGATCCTGCGTCCTTATTACCTTATATTTGAAATGAAGCAGCTCCTAGGATCGAATGGAGAAGTTGCAGGCAATAAAATCAAGAAGAAAGAAGAAGAACATGTAATTGAGAGAAGAAGAGCAATTAAAGATTTAGAATCATTTCCCTTATATTCGCAGTTCAATACAGAGGTATATATACATACCAAAGATAAGATTAATTACATATATCTAGCTCTAGCTAAACAGAGATTAAGGAACTAAGTACTCATAATTAGATAAACTGAGGTTAGTGATTTGTTCTTCAGAGGTGATATATTGAAGAGTAATTTCGTTGGATGTGATGTGATCTCTGATGAAATGATAGTCAATCTCAAAATGTTTTATTCAGAGAGGTGTAGGTGTCAAAATTGGTATGCGAAAGTCTTGGAGTAGACGACATAGCCAACTGATTTCAGTGGCAGTTTGTGATATAGCTCTATACTCTGTTTTAGTTGAAGATCTTGCCACTGTATGTTGCTTCTTCACATTCCAAAGATAGTAGGTTGGGTCCAAGAAAATACATTGACCACTAATTGATGTAAGATCATTTTCATTATTTGCCCAACTTGCGTCCCCATAGGCAAGAAGTTCTAGTGAACCGGCTCTAAATGGAATACCCAAATCTAGTGTTCCTTTAATATAACACAAAATAAGTTTGAGAGCATTATAATGAGTCTGTAAAGGTTGATGCAAGTGTTGAGACAGATAATTGACAGCAACATGATATTTGACCAAATGTTTGTACTGCGAAAGCTTAGAATATAGTTCGATATCTTCATTGTAGACTTTATGAGAGAGAACATAGGGATTTGGTACAGATTTGCAGTCTTTCATGCCTGTTTGGTTGAGACAGATAATCAGCCATAAGTGCTCTTGTAGTTCTTGTAGTTTCCGGAATGTGTCGATCTTTTCTTTCGGCGGTTTCATTTTGTTGGGACGTATAAAGACAACTAGTTTGGTGGATAATGCCTTACATAATGAGTAAATTCTTAAACTAGTGACTGTAAATTTCCCCTTCATTATTAGTTTGAAATACTTTAATTTTTTGATATTGAAGTTCCACTTCTTGTTTGAATTTAATAAAGTGATAAATGACTTCAGATTTACTCCTCATCGGATATAGCCGCATGTACCTAGTAAACTCATCGATAAATAGTACATAGTAACAATATTCTTGATTTGACCTAGTTGGAGATGGACCCCAAACATCTAAATGTATTAATGCTAATGGAATGCATTGAGTACAGTAGACTTATTAGAAGAAATACGATGACACTTTGTAATGGTACAAGAAATGCAAAAAGAAAAATATGTAGGAAGATGTAATCGAGGTTGTTGCTTGGCAATGAGTTGCATTGTCGAAAGACGAGGTCCTAAATGTCGATGCCATCCCTCGGAATCAGCGATGACTGATCTAAGGGCTTGAGCAATTGGTAGAAACACGGTACAAACCATTACTGCATGGATCCCGAAGAAGAACTTGTTGGGTAATACAATCCTTTATTTGTGTCCAGAAACGTAAAAAATAATCATGCATTTGTTATCATGAGCTAACGGAGAGCTTGATATGAGATTGTGAGAAATTTGAGGAGAATGAAATAGTTTAGAAAGAATTAGCTTCCGATTGAGAGTAGGTAGAATGCCACTGCCAGAATGTTGTATAGGAACTGTGTCACCATTGCCGACCATTGTACTGCCAGTACCTTGATAAGTTTCAGGAAGATACAGTTGATTGAGATCAGCAGTCAAGTGAGATATAGCTCCGGTATCAAGGGTATCAAGATGCCATTCAGATTTGACAGACGAAGTGGTGGAGGTAAAGTAAGCCTTTTGAGAATTAGTACCAGCCCAAACATTGGCAGTTTTTTGTTGGTAATTGGCATTGAAGCTGTGCCAGCAAGTAGATGCACTGTTTATTGCATATCTGACATATAGCCGAACACGAGGAATTAGAGTGAGTGATAGAATATTCTGAAGTATTCTTTGAGGATTGATTAATTAAGCTGCCCTTACTTTTGTAAGGTTTACCTTTCTCTTTGTAAGTGCAAAAACCTGTTTGAGAATTAGGTTCTATAGTTTCCGACCTTAATTCAGCAGAGAGATTAATTTCCTTGCTGCTCAGAAGAGCATAAAGATTCTCAAGACTTATGGGAGCTAGTTTAGTGTGGATTGCAGTTTTAAAGATTTGATATGACGGAGGCATTCCTTTTAGGATATAAAGAATAATATATGCTGAATCCACTTTTGACCCAGCTGCAAAAATGTTGTCAATAATGGCTTTAATTTGCATCAAATATTGTGTCATTGTAGGATTTCACATACACATTGTGTCATTCATTTTTCAATTGGAGTACTCGAGATCGATTGGAAGCCAGTAATCGCTTTTCCAACACGATCCAGATTTCGTGACAACTCTCCAAATTAAGAACATAAGGCAAAAAGTATGGCTAGATTGCGGAATACAAGGCATCCACTAAATTCTGATTGATCAGAATCCACAGAGCGAGCAGGATTAACCGAAGATATACCTGATTCAGATGCCACAACCGGGGAGGAAATCGGTAAGCTACCATTAAGAAAACCTAAGAACCCATTTGTCTTTGTGATTATGATCATCTGAGATATCCACACTTGATAATTAACTGCAGAGATAGATGTCGTTCTCGTGGATTTGAGATTTGTAATCAGACACTTCAAAGACAATGGAATTGGAGTTTCAGTGATGCCAAGCGTCGCCAATCATTCGTGAGTTTGCGAGCTGCTGGTGTCATCCATGGCGAGAAGTCCTCTTAATAATCAGCGAACTTCAAGTACCGGAGTGATGATCTATCTTGGATAGCAAACCGAAACAGAAAAAAAGAGAACAAAAATGCGACTAAGCTGAGAAACGAGAAACAGAACAAGGCTGTGACGCAAATTGTTCTGATACCACGAAATGAAGCAGCTACTGGGATCGAATGGAGAAGTTGCAGGCAATATATTCAAGAAGAAACAATAAAGATGTAATTGAGAGAAGAAGGGCGATTAGCAATTTACAATCATTTCCCTTATATTTCCTATTAAATACAGAGGTATCAATACTCACGCACGCACGCACACACGCTATTAAATACAGAGGTATCAACACGCACGCACGAGCGCGCGCACCCACACCCACACCCACACCCACACCCACACCCACACCAACACCGGAAGTAAGATTAATTACATATATCTAGCTAAACAGAGATTAAGGAACTAATTACTTATAATTAGCTAAATCAAGGTTAAGGAAGTAAGATTAATTACATATATCTAGCTAAACAGAGATTAAGGAACTAATTACTTATAATTAGCTAAGGAACTAATTACTTATAATTAGCTAAATCAAGGTTAAAACTTCAACTAATTATGAGTATTAATCCTTTTCAAAATTCAATATAGGATTACAGTTTAGCTCAAGATCATTTGTTATGAAGAAACTGTAAACGGCAGAATACAATAATCAAAAGTTGTCCCTCTTTCTAATTCCACATTCAGAGGAATTAAAAGCCTGAATAAATTTTGATGTATTAAATTTACGCTATTTTACAATCCTTTGTTGGCTCTGAAATGCATATCATGATTTATAATCTCAATGGGATTTGATGACAAGAAATTCACCTACAATAGAATAACCTACACCTACTCTAACATCATTTTCCTGCAGTATAAATTCACAAATAACAAAATATCATAATATTCTACTGCAAAAATTATATCATAAATTCTCTAATACATTTCTATCTTAGCTTAGCACACTTGCTTATCATCTCCATTTCTTCTCGCATAAATCTGTAAATGATATCACATATTTGGAAAGATGAATGATTTTTCTGCAAAATACACCCTAAAAAAATTAACAATTAAAATCGAAGGAAGGAGCACATAGGCAGGGAGCAAATGGAAACCAACAAAATCTTCAGAAATAACATTCTTTCCTAGGTAGAGCAGCACTGCTTCGTAGTGTTTGCCTCCGCACCCGACACCTGAATTGTCTTCCCCTCCTTGATCCCAGCATTTGGGCCTGATCCGGTCTCCTCCGAAGAAGAAAGAGTCTTCTTACTAATGGTCCTGTAAATCTCAGCCAAAATCATCTGGAAGGCTTCCTCCACATTTATGGCATCCAACGCTGAAGTCTCAATGAAGGACAAACTTTCCTTTTCTGCATAGCTCTGTGCATCCTCAGAGGCCACAGCTTGAAGGTGCTTGAGATCAGTTTTGTTGCCGATCAGCAGGATCACAATGTTGGAGTCGGCATGGTCGCGGAGCTCTTTGAGCCAACGGCTGATATTCTCGAAGGTTGTGGGTTTGGTCACATCGTAGACAAGAATGGCACCAAGTGCTCCGCGATAATAAGCGCTGGTAATAGCTCGGTACCGCTCCTGCCCAGCTGTGTCCCAAATCTGTGCTTTTATTATCCGGCCTTCTACCTGTATAAGCTGGGAGATTAATAGAGATAACAAAAGTTCGAATTTTGAAGTTGTGCGTCGGCTCAAATTTCTAATAGAGAACAGAGACTCTAAAGGGGGTGTTTAGCTGCAAAGAGTATTTAGCATTATAGCACTTAAATCCAACTTACCCATAGATTTAGTAAATCAAGCCATATTTAAAGGCTGTACCACCAAGTCCCAAAGAAAATATTTTATTATCCACAAAAAAAAATAAAAATTCAAAAACAATCAGAAATATAATTCATAACATCTTCACTACTACTTGCAATACAATGATTAGAATGGTGTAGAACTACGTATACCATAAAATTGAGACATCTTCCTGCTAGTACTGCAAACAATTTCTTCCAGATTATTTCTATTGCCATGCAAGTTTAATTTGCCATTTTTTAGTCAATTTATGCTTTGCAAAAGATTGTAGGGTGATGGTGCATATAAAATAATATTCTAATGATTGTTGTCTCCCTTGTCAAAGGGCTCTAGATAAATATTTTTTTATGCCATGTTAAAGTGGTGCATCAATAAACCGATCATACTAGTTTATTACTAAGTCATGTTCTATGATAATCCACTAATTATATAGTATCTCATTTGAACAGATTGTCACTAGTTTCATCATGTCTTTTCATTCGTGACTTGCAATGCAAAAACTAAGGATATAGTCTAACTAGTTGACGTGTTATTTTAAAAAATTTATGTTGCATTAACTTTCATCCAAACCTATCGAAATTCATCCACAAGATCACTATACATTTTAATAGCATTCACATATAATCTTCATAGTAGCTTGTAATGCATCCATGTGCTTGCAAAAACGTATATTTCATTTACTAAAACCTGCATTTTCATGAAAGGATCTGTCACTAACTTATTCATGGCCACGGCTCGCCATCACTACATGATAAAGGAATCTCATCATTGTTTTTTTTTCACTTATTGCTAAAAAACAACAGTGATGTTAATTTAAATTTTTAATTAGTCTTATTGAGTTTATAAATTGAGTTCATTCATGTCATTTCTGAGAAATAAAATTATACAAGTTATATGAATATTTTTGCGGTTGAAATACTTATTACATTAAATTTGAATTTTAAATTGCTTGATTATCATTCTAACTTAACAAATTTCATATTTAAACTCAACAGATATTAGAAATAAATACACATCTAATGATGTCATATGGTAATAAGTACCTAACAAAATATATTAAATGAAGCTGCCGAAATTATAGATCACCAAGTTCTCTTGGGTTGTTGCAAGATAACATATGCTTTAGAGCTATATCTAATAAAAGTTTGCAACATTTATTCTCATGATTGGTGTTACTTTATAAGTACTTCCTCATCAAAGAATGTGACTAAAGCTAAATTCTATCTTAAAGATTGTGACTAATGATGTAATAATCAATAAATAATAATAATAATAATAATAATAATAAAAGAATGTGTCGTTTGAAGAGACGTAACTCTAACTAAAAAAAATTTAAAAGGATATTTTTGCACCTTTTCTCTGAATCGAATTCGAGGGGAGAAGCACCCGAGATAAGAAGAAGAAAGCCAAGATACAGGGAGGGAGAAAGCTAGAAGCAAATAAACAAAGAAGAAGAGGAAGAAAGGAAGATAACTTGTGTGCAAAACTCTCGAAGCCTATGCACATTGCTACGGTGCAAACGGCTTTGTGGGAAGAGGAGATTGAAGGTTTACCCGCACATGTGATCGTCGAGCAGGTCCGGTGTAAAGTGGAGAGGAAAACTCAAACCCTAGCCGCTCGCGTGTAGAGGAAGAAGAGCAGCAGGAAGAACAATCGAGTTGCATCATGTGTGAAGGAGGAGACAAAGTTGAGGATTTCCTGCGCGATTGCTGTGAGAAGAAGGGCACCGCCGATGCGTAGGTCATGTGGTGCTCGTGTGTAGAGATCGAAGGGGAAGAAGGAGACCTTTTGTGCATGGTGCTCGCATGCAGAAACCGAAGGAAATGGGGAAAATTGAGCATGCGTGAGCTAGGTTAGAGCTAAATATTATAAAAAAGGTAAGCTTAATAATTTAATAAGTTAAAATATACTATTATATGAATAATTGTGTGTGCATGAGTATATATTTATTGAATTAATGTGTTAACAAAAGTTATTTTGAAATAGGATATAAACTATAAAGTCCAAAATCGGATGGTGTTTAGTGATGCGAACTTCTATTACGAAGAAAGATGAAGAGTTCTAGGTGCAAAGTGGAGAGTGAAAGTCTAGCAAAACCCAAATTTTTTATTTAAGATAAGTTATGATTGTATTAATTTAATTAATGAATCTTTTATGAATATTCAAATTTAATATTTAAATGTTAATAATAGAAGTATCTGAAATCATGACATAATTGACTAAGGGAGATACAACTGCAAGATCGATGTTCAAAATATCTTGAAAGATAAGATATGTTTAATTAAAGTTCAATTTGCTTAATTTATAATTAATATTTAATAAATAAAAAGTTTAATGTTTAGTATTAATTTAGGTTAAAGAACATTTGGATCAAGAAGGTAGGGGGTTCAGGAATCGGTGTGCCAAGCAAGCTAATTAAGATGAGTACTTATACTTTTAAAGTATAGTAACTTTGATTCCTCCTAAGTATGATTCACTCTAACTTGATTAAATAGATTTTAGTGGCTCTTTAATTTCATCTTGATCATATTGAGTGTATATCACTAATATTTGCATGTTATTTAAATGCATAATTCAAGTTATTGAATTATATGATAAGAATGAGATTTACTATTTTGATTGTTTGCATGTGGATTTTGGCTATGAGGGACTACCCCTTTATAATATTAGCAAGGAATTATAAAACTTCTCATGCACATAAATAAAAAAAATTATTGATATTGATGTACCTTAAGTGATATAATTTTAAGACGGTGTTCCTGTGATAATTCTATTCAAATTAAAAAGAATATTGATATGTAAAAGATAGAGTAAGACATACTGGCTCTTTAATTTCATTTTGATCATACTGAGTGTATATCACCGATATTTGCATGTTATTTAAATGCATAGTTCAAGTTATTGAATTACATGATAAGAATGAAATTTACTATTTTGATTGTTTGCATGTGGATGTTTGGCTATGATGGAGTGCCCCTTTATAATATTAGCATGAGAACATTAAAATACTCAAGCACGTAAATGGAAAGAATTATTGATATTGATTAACTTTAAGTGATATAATTTTTAGACAGTGTTCCTGCTACAGTTGTATTCAAATTAAAAAGAATATTGATAAGTAAACGATACAGTAAGACATGATAAATATTTAAAATCACTTTGAATGATCAAGTTAGATAGTACAATCAGCCTAATGCTATTATATTTTTACATAGTTTAATTGATATGCATTTTGTCACCTTTTACATTGAATTACTATAGTTTATGAGTATGAGTATTCTATATTTTCGTTTAGTTTACTGCTGTTTTAAACTGACATTTCAGGTTAAATTATCAAATTAAAACATAAACAATAGAAGTAATAATATTTATAGAAGACACAAACAACCAAAAATAAGATAAATTTAATTGTTTTACTTTAATAATTCATTTTTATAGTGGTTCTTTCATTTACATATTAAAATGTTAGTTATAGAATAAATTTAAGGTTTGCACCATCTGATCTTCTATACCCGCCCTTAAGTCCAAGCCTCGGGTCGGGTTGTGACAAATAATATATGTATATATTAGCAATCTAAAAAAAAAAAGAAAAACTCATGTTGCACGATGCAAGAACATGTATGTTATAAAATTGTNCTACAATGCAAACGGCTTTGTGGGAAGAGGAGATTGAAGGTTTACCCGCACATGTGATCGTCGAGCAGGTCCAGTGTAAAATGGAGAGGAAGACTCAAACCCTAGCCGCTCGCGTGCAGAGGAAGAAGAGGAGCAGCAGAAAGAACAATTGAGTTGCATCATGTTGGAAGGAGGAGAGACGACGTTGAGGATTTCCTGTGCGATTGCTGTGAGATGAAGGGCACCGCCGATGCGTAGGTCATGTGGTGCTCGTGTGTAGAGATCGAAGGGGAAGAAGGAGACCTTTTGTGCATCGTGCTCGCATGCAGAGACCGAAGCAAATGGGGGAAAATTGAGCGTGCGTGAACTAGATTAGAGCTAAATATTATAAAAAAGGTAAGCTTAATAATTTAATAAGTTAAAAATATATTACTATATGAATAATTGTGTGTATGAGTATATATTTATTGAATTAATGTGTTAACAAAAGTTATTTTGAAATAGGATATAAACTATAAAGTTCAGAATCGGATGGTGTTTAGTGATGCGAACTTTTATTACAAGGAAAATTGAAGAGTTACAAGTGCGACGTGGAGAGTGAAAGTTTAGCGAAACCAATTTTTTATTTAAGATAAGTTATGATTGTATTAATTTAATTAATGAATCTTTTATGATTATTCAAATTTAATATTTAAATGTTAATAATAGAAGTATATGAAATCAGGACATAATTGACTAAGGGAGATACAATTGCAAGATTGCAAGATCGCAAGATCGCAAGATCGATGTTCAAATTATCTTGAAAGATAAGATATGTTTAATTAAAGTTCAATTTGCTTAATTTATAATTAATATTTAATAAATAAAAAGGTTAATGTTTAGCATTAATTTAGGTTAAAGAACATTTGGACCAAGAAGGTAAGAGGGGTTCAGGAATCGGTGTGCCAAGCAAGCTAATTAAGATGAGTNGCTCGAAGCTTCCGCTCCTTTCTCCTTCGTCGGCTCGCGCTCGTCAGCGTACGTCTGCGCCTCGACGACAACGCATTAGCGTCTACTCAACGCGTTCGCTTCTGACAGAGTCGCTCAATACGTTCGTCTTCTGACAGAGCCGCTCGATACGTTGTCTTCTGACAGAGCCGCTCGACGCGTCGTCTGCTCGGCTCTGCCTCTGGCATCTGCGACAGAGCCACTCTTCATTTACTGTAGCTCAACGCCGACAGCTCTCCTTGCTCTGATGACGCCTCCTTCTTGTTTGGCTGAGCCGGACAAAGTTTTCTTTGGCCACGTGATAGGTAACTCTCAGGTGGAGTCCGCAGTGGGATTCCCCTCAAGTTATAAGAAATCTCGCGAGGGCACAAATGATTGTCCTTTTATTAAGAAGGGAAATAGGAAAGGTGGAAAAGTAGTAATCTTTTTCTCTGAATCAGAAATTTCTACCATGACAGAAAAATTTAACTTCGCTCTTATTGGAAAATTTCAGTGGAGACACCCTCCTATGGATATTATTAGAAAGAGTGTTGAAGATATTAAGCTATTAGGCAAGTGGAAAATAGAACTCATGGATAGGAGACATGTGTTGATCCAACTAATAGTGGTTGAAGACTACACCAAATTTTTTTTCAAGAAATATCTTAATATCGAAGACAAATCAATGAGTTACTCAAGTGGTCTTCTAATTTCGACCCAAATCATGAAACTCTCACTGTACCGGTATGGTTTAGTTTACCTGATCTCAAGCTGCATTTTTTTCACCATCAGGTTCTCTACTCTATTGGGGTCATCCTTAGGGATTCTTTGAAACTAGATCTGCCTACTTTCAACCTAATAAGACCCTCGATGGCCAGAATACTTGTGGAAAGGGATATTATTTTACCTTATGTTACTGAAGTCTGGCTGGGCACAACCCATAATGGATATTGGCAATAAATCGTCATAGAACACAAACCCTCATATTGTACCCACTGTAAGATGTTTGGTCATATCCTTGTTAAATGCCATAAATTTCATCCTAATTTGAAATCTAAGGTTCAAGTGAACAAGGATGGGTCTAACCCCACTGTTGTGGACATTTTAGTTCCACCTGAGAAGGATACTACTAGACATGAGGTGTCTGTTGCACCTGAGGACCCCCCCATGACATTTTTGTTATTGTTACTGCGAGTGATGCGATGCTGACACCTACAAACTCTATACAAAACAATACTGATGGACTATTACCTATAAATGATAGTGTTCAGAATGATAATCAGGAGAGTATTGCAGCTCCACTTCTTCAAGAAGTGTCCGGTGTAGCGGCAATTCATACTTCACATATTGTAGAACATATTGTGGGTATTACTGTTAGTAATCCTTCTGCTTCAGCTCTACCACATTAAGTGGATTCTTCAGAGGAGGAATGTCAGGTTTATACTTCCAAGAGGAAGAAGAAGAATGTAGATCTACTAGAGCTCGGGAGTCTTATGGATGATACTTTGGTTACTACGGGTAATGGTCAACACCTTGCCAATCTGCTAGCTGGATCCCTACCGAGAACTAGAGCCAGAGGCAAGACTAGATTGGGATGACCCACACTTTTTCAGCGCTCGGGTGGGTTTTAAGTTTCTTTTTATTTCTATATATACCCATCTTTTAAATTTTCTGGCGTGTTGTACCGTGTGGGTTGGGTGTTTAGGCCCACCCATACAAACTTATCTGTATCTTTATCTTTATATATATGTGTGTGTGTGTGTGTGTGTGTGTGTGTGTGTGAAGCAACACAAAATATCAAGTCAATCTCTAGAAAGTGCAAACATGTGATGTCTTTGGGTCAGGAGTCTCATGGAATGTCAAGCATTAATGAGCATGGAGCATAAAAAAATGATCTTCACGGATCATAATATTAATCCTAGATTTTACGAGTCTGTTTTGTACAAAAAATGAAATTCAATCGGCAGATTAAAAGCACCATAAATAATATGAATGAATTGTTTTTACTCTATTATATAACTCTGTGGTTTCATCTATATCAAGCAACATCAAACTAATAATTTCACTATTTCACCTATCAATGGTTCAATGGATAGGTGATGCCATATGAAAATGTAAAATAATTCATATATCCATATAATATTTATTAAAAATAAAATAAAATAAATTATTTATTCTTTCTTCAAATAAAAATTTTAATTTAAAATCACTATGTTCTCCCCTAATGACATAGGGTAGTATTTGGCAGCTAGGTTGATGCCTTTTACTAAACAAGATGATGCCTAAAACATATACAATTGCATGTAAGCCGCTAGCTCTTTTTTGCTACAACCTTATGGTGAAATCAAATCCACTATATACGCCCATTAAATATTAATATTGCTTATGGTAATGCATATAATCAATGTCCGCTATGCCTTGCCCATTAACTCTCTTGAATGCACATTACATTGGATCAGTTATCATAAATTGGAGGCCACCAAGCTATTGCATTACGTGATTTTAAAAGTGCCACAATATGTTTCTTGCTAGTAAGTGAAAAGCACCGATCCAACTATTAGAAACTTACTAACCCATCTTTCGAATCTTAATTTTAAGACAAAAAAATTAATTATTTCAAATTATTTTAAAAAAATATTATATATGCTCAGAAGAATTATTTTTTTCGTATTGAAGGCACCACAGATTCATCAGTAGGTGCACAGGATAAAAATACTAGTTCAATGAAGAACATTTTAGATAAAATCGCAGAGTTGTCTAGCAAATGGGAGCAAAACATTTATATTAATTATGATGAATTTGATCAATTGACTGAGCATGATTTTTTTATAGAGTGGACTCGTAAAACTCAAGATCAATATCATGACTAGCGGAGTATTAATGCTCCATGCTAGTCAACGCCCAAACTCCAAGAAGACCGACTTCTAATGCTCTAAGAAGATTGCATGCTGGCGCCACACAAAGATATACAAAACCTACATATGAAGGCTTGTCCACATGTAAAACCAAGCCAGCTGACAATGTTAAGTGTCTGCATTCAAATGGAGAACAACAAACATGAATCCATCATTTGATCTATATTTGAGTGCTCCTGAGAATGGTCATATGGACTTACGAATTCAGTGCATGCCTGCACTTACACCACAAAACATGGGTTATCCTTTTAAGAGGTCACAGCATGCATGCCATCAGCTTCAGTCTATGACGATAAATTTTCATTCCAATTACAAACTTTGGTTATCACAACACCGGGTGATAAAGAAAACACTTCTAAAATAATATCAATTATGAAAATGATTGTTATAAGCACCTAGTAACTATACACATGNTATATATATATATATATATATATATATATATATATATATCTGTGTGTGTGTGTGTGTGTGAAGCAACACAAAATATCAAGTCAATCTCTAGGAAGTGCAAACATGTGATGTCTCAAAAGTCTCATGGAATGTCAAGCAATAATGAGCATGTAGCATAAAAAAATGATCTTCGCTGATAATAATATTAATCCTAGATTTTACGAGTCTGTTTTGTACAAAAAATGATATTCAATCGGCAGATTAAAAGCACCATAAATAATATGAATGAATTGTTTTTTACTCTATTATATAACTCTGCGGTTTCATCTAAAGCAAACAACATCAAACTAATAATTTCACTATTTCACCTATCAATGGTTCAATGGATAGGTGATGCCATATGAATAAGTAAAATAATTCATATATCCATATAATATTTATTCAAAATAAAATAAAATAAAATATTTATTCTTTCTTCAAATAAAAATTTTAATTTAAAATCACTATTTTCTCCCCTAATGACATAGGGTAGTATTTGGCAGCTAGGTTGATGCCTTTTAGTAAACAAGATGATGCCTAAAACATATACAATTGCATGTAAGCCGCTAGCTCTTTTTTGCTACAACCTTATGGTGAAATCAAATCCACTATATACGCCCATTAAATATTAATATTGCTTATGGTAATGCATATAATCAATGTCCGCTATGGCTTGCCCGTTAACTCTCTTGAATGCTCATTACATTGGATTAGTCATCATAAATTGGAGGCCACCAAGCTATTGCATTACGTGATTTTAAAAGTGCCATAGTATGTTTCTTGCTAGTAAGTGAAAAGCACCGATCCAACTATTAGAAACTTGCTAACCCAACTTTCGAATCTTAATTTTAAGACAAAAAAATTAATTATTTCAAATTATTTTGAAGACTTATTTTTTTCGTATTGAAGGCACCACAGATTCATCAGTAGGTGCACAGGATAAAAATACTATTTCAATGAAGAACATTTTAGATAAAGTCGCAGAGTTGACTAGCAAATGGGAGCAAAACATTTATATTAATTATGATGAATTTGATCAATTGACTGAGCATGATTTTTTTATAGAGTGGACTCGTAAAACTCAAGATCAATATCATGGCTAGCGGAGTATTAATGCTCCATGCTAGTCAACGCCTAAACTCCAAGAAGCCCGACTTCTAATGCTCTAAGAAGATTGCATGCTGGCGCCACACAAAGATATACAAAGTCTACATGTGAAGGCTTGTCCACATGTAAAACCAAGCCAGCTGACTATGCATTCAAATAGAGAACAACAAACATGTATCCATCATTTGATCTATATTTGAGTGCTCCTGAGAATGGTCATATGGACTAATGAATTCAGTGCATGCCTGCACTTACACCACAATAAATGTGTTATCCTTTTAAGAGGTCACAGCATGCATGCCATCAGCTTCAGTCTATGACGATAAATTTTCATTCCAATTACAAACTTTGGTTATCACAACACCAGGTGATAAAGAAAACACTTCTAAAATAATATCAATTATGAAAATGATTGTTATAAGCACAAAGTAAATATACACATGGAACAAATGCTATCCAATAACGTTGAAAGAAAACTTGGCGGTATGCAATTTCAACAACTTCATTTAATATACCCTACTAGATATTTATCATCAAATACAACAATAAAGATATGCATTTATTTCTAACTTGAATTAGGTTAAAATATATAATGCGTTGAGTTGGATGACAATCAAGCATTTTATAAGATGAAGTTTAATATAACACATTTTAACAACAAAAATTTTTAACTTGCAAAATTTCACTTATAAAAAAGGTATGGATTGCTTCAACTTTTCGAACTTCAAGCAGAATAAATAAAACTAATAAAACATGCAATTTAACATCATAAGTAATGGCTGGCTGCAGCAACAAAAAAATTAGTGAAAAATTATCCGATCCTTTCATGAAAATACATGTATTGTCAAATAAAGTACATTGTTGTTGCAAACAGCATTGGACATGAGAAAAAGAAAAACTATTCTGGAGATTATATGCGTTGGTTATGAAAATCTGCAGTGATATTACAGGTGAATTTCTTAGTTGATATGAGAGAAATTAATGAAACGTTTTTTAAGAAACAACATCATTTTATCAAACTGCATTACGTTTAAATGAGGTAACATAAATTTTTATATTACAAACTAGGAACAGAAAGCAGTGCTGAAACTGAAGATGACTTAGGTTTAAATGAGATATTGTATAAAGAGCAGAGTATTGCAGAAAACAATGCATTAATGAGTTGGTATGAAGAGTTTTTGATTATGTGCCACTTCAAATGGTAAGAAAATAAATTATCCAGAATATATTGGCAACAAATACTACAACTATTCAAATATTATTTTAAATGTAGCACCACAAAAATTCAATCATAATCTCACATGCATGAGTTGATTAACAATTGATAGATTTAAATCGTACAATAAAGGAAAATATTCACAGAGAATTGTATGGATTACCTGGAATAAGTTATCTTTTTTATGATACAAATAATTTTGTACCACTATGGAATTTTTGACAGTACTTAACTAGCGCAGAGATGTTAAGTATGATACATCTGCTTCATTTATTGGAATCTATTATCCTATTCTTTTAGTAATAAAATATTTTATTTAGGAGATCATAAAGTGAATGGATCTTTTAATTTTTTGTTGCTCTATTTATTTGTCCATTAACCTTGCGAGAATTAAAAAAGCTTATTTTAAAAAAAGTTCAATAATCATAATCTTTATGATTGAATTTCCGCATCGCAACAACTTCTATAAAGCAAAGAAATAATTACTATTAATAGTTCCATAAAAATATTGTTATTTGTTTTTTCTATTTATCTGTACAATACACACACTCTGATCATTTGGCTGATTAAATGAGTCAAAGAAAATAATTGATTTCATTTAAAACAATTAAAGTAAAGAAATCAAGATCAATTTAAACTACATATAATCCCTACACCAAAACAAAATAAATATCGCATAAAGAAATTTCAATTAAAGAAATTACATATCTCATTATAATTTATAAAACACAACGATAAACAAAATATATTTAATATTTTTTTTATTTCAAGAAAGTTCAATTTTTTAAGAGAAAAATTAAAAGAAATTTAATTTTAAAATAAAATAAGCAATTAAAAAAAACTAAAAATGTTATAAAACATTAACAAGTTGAAATTAAACTAGAGTAAGAGATCATTATTAGTCTTAAAGTTTAAAAAATCTATTTCAAAAACAAAAAATAAAAATTTTAAAAATAAATAAAACATCAATGGATTTGGAATTCACATTGGAAACACCTAAGGATCGGGTGATTTAAGAGAACGCCCAACTATTGGGCATTTTCAACTCATGAAATTAGAAATTTAAATGACATTTTGCTCATTAAAAAAAAAAAATTTACCACACTCATATTGCTTAACTTAAACTTACGCATGCTTCTATATTTAAAATTTTGGCCGATGGGACTTTTTCTGGCTCTCACATAATTTCAGAACGTGGTAAAATGTGGGATGGGTATCAAACTGGCATTGATAAGTATGTGAATTAAAAGAACTATGATATAAAATTTGAAATTAAAAATATGAACTAGTTGATTAAAAATAAAATTAATAAGTTTATTATAATTAATATTCATGGTATAATAAGGCAAATAAAAAAGTAATTATATATTAATATGGGAGTGTAATAGGTAAAATATGCATATTATACATTTGAAGATAAAGGTTTTGAGTACTTTCCACAAATAAAAAAAATGGGAAAAAAATTTATTTATTTGTTTTCAATAACTCATATACATATGTATTATGTGAAACAGTAAACAAAGCTCAAGACAAATAAATTTAACAAATTATAAACATATGTCAAAAGTTATTTATTTCCAATGGCGTCACTTCTAAAGAAAATCGTTTGGGTTCATTGTTTTTGAAATAGCCATCATTTGATCATCAAGCATTTGATTTCATTGTATTTTATGGGCATAATACACGAATCAACAAACTAAGCTAAAAATAAATAAATTTGATGAATTATAAACCTATTTCAAAGGCTATTTGTTTCCACTGGTGTGTCATCTAAAAATTCTTTTAGCTTTAATGTTTTTAAAATACTAATATCTAAAATTTGATCGCTGAGCATTTGCCCAAGTGGCATTGGACCACCCATCTCACAAATTGTCTCCTGAATTCAACTCTATGTTGAGTAGTTGGAAAAAGAGCCATTATTTGGAAATAATAAACAACTGGATCTTGGCATCATTCATGAATCCATGTATGCCATCTACATATCAATGGTATAGAGATACATAACATTAAGTGTAACACTATAACTACAAAGGAACGTGCATCCATATTATTGTCTGGTAACAAACATAATGAACACCATAACTAAGATAGATCAACACTTAAATAGGATCATCTTCATCCATTTTATTTGGTGGCATGTGAATTAAGGTTTTAAGAAGTTTTTATTGGTGCATATGTTAGTTTTTAGCTTCATGTCATGATTCCTAATGCATCTCATTGAAATCCAAATGAACTAGGGCTGACCAAAAAAAGCAACCAATGCTTTGCACTGGTTCTTATTAAGCTGAACAAAAAGAATTTGGGGCATTAACTTACATAGCTCACACAGTTTATGTCTTTACATATCTATCACTTAAATTTTCATAGTTACATACATAACACTCAACTCTTCAATATCATTTTAAAAATATCATTATTGTCAACTTTTTCAAAGTGAAATACAACTTTTCAAGCAGAGGATTATGACACCAAAGTGTAACAAATATAAATTAGATATGTAAATACATAAGAATTGCATGTTAGATACTAACATCTTGCAAGCTAATTACATGCAGAGTTTACTTATGGTTCACAACGCTTCGGGTTACAGTATCCTGGTAAACAGCCAAACTAGCTACTTTGGCTAAGGTATGTTCACCTTCCATGGCATGAATCAAGGTAGCGCAAGTAACCTGACCCCATATCAAATCAGGTTATGCTCAAATCAAATCAAACAAGGAAATATAATATTCACGGTAGAAGACATCCATAAATCTCAGGGAGAAATAGAATTTGCCGCTCTGCACATTCAATTTATTTAATAGAGTTATGAGATATCATGATCACCACAAACTCAATCTCGCTAGAATCTATTTACTAATGTAAGAATCAACAATGTTGAAAGGATTAAAACCTGAAAAGTATTTGACGTGACTATCGTTAAATCTTGTTAACTATTGATAAACTGTTAGCAATTATTCTAGATTTAAGGCAGAAATCATTACTTGGTGGGATTTACCATATTGTGGATTTAATCGGTGCTAAAGTGAGATTTAAATTGCCAAAAATTTGCTCGGCTGGCCTTAACCTAAATCCTGACTAAAATAGTATACTACAAACAGCCCCATATTAGGAAAGCACAGCTATCTTCCATTAAAAATCGACAAACCTAAGACCTAAATAAGCAGGAGATATCCATTCAAACGAACTCACGCTTATTAATCCACAAATAAATAACTGAAAAAGAAAGCATTAAATTAACTCGAATATGCGACTTTATCATGAAAATAGCAAGACGAACTGAAAATTTTCGGAAACACGTCCAGATCTACATGCCACAAGCAACTATAAACCGACTTCAAAATGGAGAAAATGCGCACTTCGAATCTACAGATCCGCTCACAGATATCCCAATCGAGTAAACATAAAAAAAAATCAAGCAGAGAAGAAACGGAGGAAAGAGGGACCTGGAGGGTACGCGTGGCGAATTCAACGCCGATGGTGGACTTGGACTCGAGGGAGAACTCGTTGCGAGTGAAGCGGGAGAGAAGATTGGACTTGCCCACACCCGAATCTCCGATGAGGACGATCTTGAAGAGGTAGTCGTACTCCTCCTCGCCTCTCCTCGCCATTCTGCTTCATACTCAGTCTATAGATCTCGATCTTGCTTATATAGTACCCGCAGATGCAGTCAAAGCCGACAGCCGAAGTAACCAAAGCTCGTCCTAAAATAAACAAGGGGATTTGCATGTAAATCATTTAATTCCTCCATCTTAATTTTAATATTTAATTATATTTTAATATTTAATCATTAATACAAAATTAAAAACATATATATATTAGCTTGTATGCTTATATTATGACACTAAAATAATATATAAATAAATATTAAAATTAAAATATAAGAACAATATTTAAAAAAATAAGGGGCATGTAAATACATAGCACCCAATTCTTATCGATTAAGATATTCACACCAAAACTTTCAGATTACAAGCAGCATATATTACGAAGGGTATTATNAGGCGAACTGAAAATTTTCGGAAACACGTCCAGATCTACATGCCACAAGCAACTATAAACCGACTTCAAAATAAAGAAAATGCGCACTTCGAATCTACAGATCCGCTCACAGATATCCAAATCGAGTAAACATCAAAAAAATCAAGCAGAGAAGAAACGGCGGAAAGAGGGACCTGGAGGGTACGCGTGGCGAATTCAACGCCGATGGTGGACTTCGACTCGAGGGAGAACTCGTTGCGAGTGAAGCGGGAGAGAAGATTGGACTTGCCCACACCTNTATATATATATATATATATATATATATATATTAGCTTGTATGTGTATATTATGACACTAAAATAATATATAAATAAAAATTAAAATTAAAATATAAGAACAATATTTGAAAAAATAAGGGGCATGTAAATACATAGCACCCAATTCTTATCGATTAAGACATTCACACCAAAACTTTCAGATTACAAGCAGCATATATTATGAAGGGTATTATCCTTCTATCTTTTTATTACAATATACTTCTTTATTTATATATGAAGTACATGACAATTGGAAAAATGATACAAAAAAAACTAATTAATATCTAAACTCCCGCTTAAGAGGGACAATAAATGTCTTTAATAGTCATCTTGGACAATAAAGAAAATAAGGAACTAGCTGGTAATGTTTTGGTGAACATATCTACTAATTGATGTTGTGACCGAATGGACATCAATTTTACAAACTCATCAGTAACTTTATCACTGATGTCCAATCATGAAAAGTAGGATTAGAAGCAATGTGGATGATTATCACAAAATAAATGTGTTGGAGTGAAAATAGAAATGTGAAAATCTTGTATGAGTTGATGTATCCAAACTAATTCAATTCTAGTTATTATCATAGCTCTATACTAAGCTTCAGCGGAAGATTTAGAAATTGTAGCTTTTATTTTTTTCTTTTGAGGATATCAATAATTCACAAAGAAAAATACAAAATCCAGTAATAGATTTCCTTAAATCTGTGCATGTTGCCCAATGATCATCAGAAAAGTTGGAGTTGAAGAGAAGATATATATTTAAAACAGACCTTGCCCTAGTCTGGATTTTAGATATCTCAACAAATATTGAGTTGCTTGTGGTGTAGTTCTCAAGGCGCAGCCATAAATTTATTAATTTTGTGACAAAAAAAGAAATATCTGGTCTGGATATTGAGGTGAAGTAAATGATCCATACTTCATCTATATTAAGAGACATTTTGAATTACTTCACTATCATTGTTGAGTCGAACTCTAGGATTCATGAGAATAGAGGTTGGTTTAGAAGCTAAAAATCATTTATCTTCAAAAAGTTGTAAAGTATATTGTCTTATAAAAGAACAATCCCATGTGATGTATGAGTAATCTCAAGACCCAGAAAATATTTTAAATTTCCAATACCTTTCAATTGAAATTGTGTGTAAAATAGATCGTTACTCTTCAATAAGGCTTAGAGAAGGGCTTGTGATAAATATATCATCAACATAAACAAGTAATGCAATGAAAGAGGTTCTTGATCATTTGGTAAATAAAGAGTAATCAAAGTTTGGAATAAAACCAAATTTTATCAAAATATTTGAAAATTTTGTGTACCACTGTCGTGAAGCTTGTTTCAAGTAATGTATAAATTTTTGCAATTTACATACTAATTTGCCACTTGATGTTCGATTTTCTTCTTTTTGAACATATCCTAAAGGAATATCCATATAAACTTCTTCTTTTAAATCTTCGTTGAGAAAAACATTGCTAACATCTAGCTGAGATAAATGCCATTTTTGACATGAAACTAAAGTTAACATAGCTTTGATAACAAGAAGTTTTGTAACTGGTGAAAAAGTATCCATGAAATTAACATCTTCTTGTTGATTGTAACATTTGGCAACCAATTGTGCTTTATAACAATTAATTGATACATTCAAATCTATATTTTAATTTGTAAACCCATTTACAATGAATGGAATGTTTTCCAAGTGGTTAATAAACAATTCTCCATGTTTTGTTATATTCTATTACATCAAGTTCAAGCTATATAGCATGCCTCCAATATTGAAATGTTACAGCTTGATGATAGAAGTTCGGTTGTGCTTGAGATGAAATAGCTATTATAAAAGTTTTATGAGTTTGAGAAAAAAATATTTAAGAAATATAATTTTTGAAGGAAATAAAACTTTTGAATTAGAAACTTGTGTTTGATATCGTAGAAGATTACAATGTTAATCTTGTAAGTAAAATAGGGTTTTAGTGACTTGAGAGGATCTTCGAGCAAGTGGTGGTGCATTATATATGGTAACTGTGGAAGGTAAAGGTTTTGTAGAATTGAGAGAGGACAATGTAGATGATGGGTAATCAACAGTTGATTGTGGTGATTCTAAATCAGGAAATAATTCAATTTCTTGATGATTACTGATATTTGAATGAAATGGAAATATGGATTCAAGAAAAATAACATCCCTTGATATGAAAATTTACTTATTTTCAATGTCATAAAGCTTATATCATTTCAAACCATGTGGACGTCCATTGAAAAGACATGTGCATGCTCTAGGATCAAATTTCTGATGATGAGCAGTTAAAGTGGATGAAAAAGCTAGACGACCAAAAATTCTGAAAGACAAATAATTAATTTCACTTTTATATAAAATCTCATAATGTGTTTTGTTCTTAAGTAGTGGTGAAGGTGTTTTATTCAATAAAAAAAGTTGCAGTAAGAGCACATTCGTTTCAAAATTCAATTGGAACACAAAATTGGAAAAATAAAACACAAGCAACATTCAATAAATGTTGATGTTTCATTTCCACCTCTGAATTTTATTGTGGTGTTTATATGCATGAGTATTGATATATCACTTATTTATTGCTGAAAAATATATCTAAATTCAGTTTTTTTGCATTACAGATCTAAATCTTTTGATTTTCATGCCAAATAGTGTTTCAACCATATTGAAATGCTTTGGAATAAGAGTAGAAACATCAAACTTTTGTTTTAACATCTATTCTCATGTTAACCGAGTAAATCATCCACAATAGTTAAGACATATCAATATTCATTATGGGATATAGCATGGAAAGGTCTTCATATATCACAATGAATCAAATCGAAAGAGGATGAACACATGTTATTTCTTTGAAATACAAGGTAATCATTTTTGTTTGGCTAAAGAACAAATGCAACAAATCTCTTTGTTATCACAATTCAATTATGATTTCATTGCTTATAATGCAACTAAAGAGATACATGGAGGTTTATTATGCCAAATAAAAGAAGTTGTTTTATTTATAATAGCTAAAACATTATTGTTTTGTTCAAAGATATTTCTAGTTTCGAAGAATTTAATAAATTTTATGTAATCACAATTCTGATATCAAGAATGTATAATTCTGTAATTTGTTGCCCCTATCAATCATCTTCATGTTGCTTGAATTCTAAATTAAAAAGTAAACATAAAAAAAAAACTCATCATAAGAGATTAATTTGTTATTAACTCACTGATAGAAATCAGATTGAGTTGAAATTGAAGAACAAATAGAACATCTTTAAGAATTCAGAATTTGTTCAGTTTGATATCTCTAAAGAAATGAACTGAAATTGTCTCCTTGTTTGGCAAAATAACTGAGAAGTTTGTTGTAAGTTTCATAGAAATAAACAAATTTTCATTTGAGCAAAGATGTTTTGAAGCATCATAATCCACAATCCAAAGATGTGTGGAACTGAAAACATAATTTAAGTAAATAGAGGAGCATATACATATACTGTAGGATTTTGATGAAATTTCTTTTGTTTCAACATTCTTATTATATGCCCCAAGATGAGTAGCATGCATTGTCATAAAGTGTTGGTATTGATTGTTGTTTAAAGTCTTGATAAATCTATCGATATTTTGGTTATCTTGACTTGAGACAACCTCAAAATCATGTTGTGCGGATAATTGATGTACCTTTACGGTGGCTTATTTTTGTTTCTATTTGTATCCACTTGGATAACCATGAATTTTATAACAATTTTCAATGGTGCATCCATGGAAATTATAATGAGTGCAAAAAGGTCTATCCTTCTTTTGACATTTATTGTTATTACTAATCTGATTTTTAGAATAAATTTGTTTTGGGACAACAGTGTGTAGAGTAAAAGCCATTTTTGATTCTCCAAATCAGCCCTTTGGTTTGATACTTAACTTTATCCTTGAGAAACAAGAGAGGAATTTTTATCTTATGAGTGGATGAGGATGTCGAGGAAGAATTTGACTTCTTGATTAAAGGATTCATTTGACCCCATTAGAAAAGTTAGTGCATATTCAATCTGAAACTAGCTAACCAAATTCTTGACACCTCCACAAAGCACCTTCCACATAGGCACAAAGGTCTCAAATTGGATAATTCTTCCCATATTGCCTTTAATTTTGTAAAGTAGACATTAACAAATTGTTGATTCTGCATATTATTAAGTAATTCACAGCGTAGTTGAAACGAAAAATTATTGTATACATACACCACATGCAGAGATGCATGCAGTGTCCGATCCTGACCGTAGATCACGGTGATCTTCAATCAGGATGTATTTCGGTGAGCTCCACTTGAATTTTTTTTACAAAAAAATTTTGATTGCACGGTCAGGATCAGACACCCCATAAATCTTTGCATGCGGTGTTACCGGTGTATATATGCAATAATCACAGCGTAGTTGAAACAATCTTGAGTCATTCTTTGTTGGAAACGATCTTAAAGATCTTTCCAAATTTCAAACAAAATTTGTTTCCTCGTTAATACTGCACAAATTTCTGGGAAAAGATTCAAGCTAAAAAGCTAATATTTTCATGCCATTTTCCGTGCTTGTTTTGAAGAGTATAATAGTTAATAAATGCTGAGCGGAATTGAAATTATGAGTTAGCAAAAACAGACGGCTAACTGGCACCAGTGCAGTACCTTACAGAATTCCAACTGGACCTGTCTGCAGCAAATTTAAATTTGGGGCATTTACATTCATGCCAACCAATTCATATGTATTTACTTACTTCAATGTACATCAGCCAAAGTTTTATATTATATTAAAAATACTATCACTTTAATTTTTAAAAAGTGAATAAATAAGATGACATATATCATATATAGGACATGTTAAAATGTCTCGTCGTTCGCGAACAGCTCGTGTTCGGCTCGCCAAGAAGCTCGTGTTCTGCTCGTTCGCTAAGTTAATGAACAGCTCGTGCTCGTTAACTTCACGAACGAGCAGAACACAAACCGAGATTTGTNATATATATATATATATATATATATATATATATATATATATTTGATGAGTAATATTTTTAAAAAACTTAATTGCTACAAGGCTATAAAGATTTATAATTAGTTATAAGTATTAATAAAGAAAATAGAATAAAAATTATTAAATTATATTCAAATGATGTTTTAATATAAACATTAATTTTTAAATCTTGCCCCAATCCATAACATTTTATGACTACCTGATTAGAGTTGTCAAAATGACTCTTTGTTCGTGAACGACTCGTGTTCGGCTCGCTAAGCAAACGAGCCGAACACGAACACACTTTTTGAGCTCGAAATATAAATGAGGGCTCCCTCGTGTTTGGCTCGTTTGCACCCCTAATCATATATATATAAATTAATATTTATATGTTCAATATGTAAATACAAAAAAATTGTGCGGTGTGTATGCAACTCTTCCTTTAAATTTTGCTCAGACCACGTGACAACTTGAAAAATGAACTGTCAAACTTGGTTTCAAGTGTTTAATATATATTTATTTTAGCTTTATAGCACACATAAATGACAAATAGGTAGAATATATGAAAATACTCAGATGGACCAAATCATCAAATATATTTAAACTAAGGTCAGCATTTCAACGAAACCAACAAAGGCAAGGAGGCTTAATTTAAGAAATTCTGGGGATTCCAACCAATATAACTAATGCAAACTAAAACAAAAAGATTGGATTCTATCATTTCAAACTAGCATAAACAATGTGAGGCAAATCAAAATGATTTGTACGATAAACTCAAGAGTGTGGAAGCTAATAGTGTTGATGCAAGTGAGAATATTCATAAAAAGAGAATTTATTATGTTAGTGATTGTTGTATGTTGGAAGATTCATAATGGTAGAGTGATATTTAATGTTTTAGCGTTGTAAGAATATACAACACACAGTAATAAGAAAAAAAGTAGGAAGAGGATAACTGTATACTACAAAAATGTCAGCACGAATCTGAAGGGGAGTGGATAGCTAGGAAAAAGAAGGCATGCAGAGGAAGTTTCAGATTAAAGAGCAAAATTTCACCCTTAAATAACCGATCGACTTGATAGTAGAATCGAACGACATTGGCTTCCGACCAACAGATTCACCAAACGAGCGACCATAATCAACGGAACATGTACTTTTATCAAATTGTCGGCCGACAAAATCGGTCGACCAGAACATCGAGCGTTCAACAGAGTCTACTGATTAGATCATCACGCGGTCGACCGATATCAAATTTTCATGCACATTTTAATGCAATTTTTACTCAACAAATACATCAATTCAATCATTTGGACAATTATAGTAATTGTTCTTTCTTCTTATCTAAGTGTATTTTGAGACCTCTATAAATAGGAGATCATGACATCAATAAAGGGACTTTTGGATTCTCTCATACTAAGGGAGCACTCTCTTTCTCTCTCTCTCTTTTCTTCTACAAGCTCTGATTCTTGGGATGGGTTTCCATGAAGAAAATTTGGTTTCCAACATCTTAAAAGGTGGTGTGGTGAGAGCGTTACAATGGAGAATCGCAGCAAAGAGATAGCACGTATGGGGTTCAATAGAGAGTTGATGAACCAAGAAATCTAGTAACAAGTCCAAGAATTAAGAGAGCAGATGATGGGTCAATTTGAGATAGTTCGAAATGAAATCTTGCAAAAGAATGTTCAACCATTTCTCCTCGAAGTTGAATCTCGGAGAACTCACTCTCAAAGGGTCCCCCTCGAGTGACTGTCGGTGCCCGATGGGCGTGCTAGTATTTGGGTGATAAAAAAGAAGGAGATTCTCAGCAACTAGCCAGCTTTGGATCTATGCCTTTAATCAGGCATCGAGTGGAGTGTGTCAAAGTACCTACTCAGCCTGCCCCTAAGAGTGCTTTCAATCATCAAATTTTGGAGGCAATACCACCGATAAAGTTAAAAGTTTCTGATTTAGATCCTTACGAGGGAAAAAGTGATCCGACCGATCATTTGGCCTCCTGCGAATCATTGGTAGGAATAATGTAGGTCAACAATGCAATGAAGTGTCACCTCTTTCTGACAATGCTTAAGGAATCAACTCTTCATTAGTTCCTCAATCTTTCAGTTGGTAACATTCCAACCTTCACAAAGTTAAAAAAACTCTTTATGGCACACCTCACTATTATGCAGAAACTTAGGAAGAGATCACAAACTCAACTATAAATAAAGTAAGGGGACAACTGGAGTCTACGTTCTTACATCAATTGATTCTAGAAGGAGATGCTGGAGGTAAAGGATTTACAACCTTTGATCGCTTAGACAACTCTGACACAAGCCAACTACTTTACCTAAACTATTGGAGATGGCAAACAATCACATCCATGCTGAGGAGGTTAATGTCCCTCGTACTTAGCCAGAGTCATCCGACCATCAACTGAAGACGAGGAAGGGAAATGACGAAGGGCAGAAGTCAATCGATAACCAAAATCCATCCGGTCGTCAATGTCGTGACAACAACCAAAGGCCATAGAAGAACCAAGCTAGCAAAAAAGGCAATCAGGGTCAGAATCAATACTCTGACCAACGAACATCCAGTTTTATGTGTGACCGTAAGTATATCGAGAGATGTCGGGTTTAACCCCCGTTGAATGTCTCAATGAGTGATGTTGGGATCAATTATTGATGTACACATATAATATGTTCACTTGAAAGACTCGAGACTATTCACTATTCATTCATTGTGCCTTATAGCCCAAGAAATCCATCTTAAGCCCCTATTGCATTTTTAGAGTACAGAAATAGGATCTGCATTGATTTAGCCTTTCCTAGGAGAGTCCATCATTCAATGACATCATTTATGATATAGGAAGTGCTTGAATTCCATTCTAATGTTTTTATACCTCAATCTACATATTCAAAGCCTCCCATGATCAAAGGAATACATTAAACCTTCCCGTAGGAATTTTTTGGGAATATTAGGGTTCAGAACACCATACCTACGTGGTAATTCAGGGCACTTGTTGGCATCAAAATTTCTAATGGAAGGCTCATACAAATATTTTTATTTGGGGTTATGAGAATATATTTTAGTCCTACACAGCCTTACATACTTTATAGATAAAAAAAATCCTTTGCAGGCTGGTGAAAATTAGGGTTTTTGGAGCTAGACCGACACCTAGACGTCAGATCTTGGTGCCTGGAACAACCTCTAAGCTCTCCAAACTGAGAGCTTAGAAAGTAGGGGCTAGCCCCAAGAAATTAGTTGTCTGAAGAAACCCTAAAATGTCCAAAACTGAGAGTACAGGAAGTATGCACTCAGGTGTCAGTGCCCTGGGTGTTAGGATTGTTGCGTCTAGATGTCAGGCCATTTTGTGCTCTACTTTTTTTTCAGGATTTCCACTCGAAACTTCTTCCAATGCAGCCAAAAATGCAGGATCTACTTGTGCAAAGGAAAGATATGTCTTGGGGAGGCAAAAAAGTGATAGAGGGGACCTTTCGTAGCTTCTTAGGGGAAAGTTCTAGAAGGAAGAATGCAACCATTTTTTGAGAAGGGGGAGAAGAGAAAAGTTGAGTTTTTCTCTTGGGAGAGCTTGGAGAGGAAGATTAAAGGTAAAAAAATATTATGGAGGAGAGGAGATCTTCAAGAATAGGGTAGGAGAAAAATCCTTGGAGAAGCTTTAGAGAGGTAAACAAAAGAGCTTCTTCTTCCTCTTCCTCTTCCTCTTTGTCTTCATCTTCTTCCTCCTCTAACACTTCTTTGAGTATATGAGGAAATTTTTTGAGAAGATCTTTTCAAGAAAGGGAAAAGTATTTGTGATCTTTCTTCTTGGGGAGGAGAGCTTCATCCCACTTGGAGGAAGGAGAGCTTCATCTCTCCCAAGGAAAGAGAGAGTTTTTTTTATCTTTGGAGAAGTAGTGGAGCTAGCTTCACCAACACCTGGTACGAGCTCAAATCAAGCCCAGTGAATGCATCATCAACCATCTAAGGGTCAGATTTTCTTTGAAATTCAATGTCATTCCTTCTCTAGCGAACCTTTTGGGCTTTTGTGTTAGAGCAAACCACAAGGTAGGAGGTTGTTTGCGGTTGACTACCCTTACTATTCCATGAGAGTTTTGAAACCCTAGATCATTCATCCTGATGGTAGGAATCTGAATTTCCCATGGTTTAGAGCGGCTCCAACCTTCTTTTGAGAGGTTGGGACAATTGGGGCTTGTAGAATGAAAAAGCCCTTGGACCATTTCATTCTAAAGTTTTGGAGGACTTTCCTTTAAAAAAAAAATTAGAGGGAAATCTCCCACCTCATTCATCAACATCAGAGCTAGCCTAGCAACATATCCATCAATCAAATACTAGGATCCTATGTGAGAAACACTTAAATGAAGTTAATTTGCTATTAAGCGTATTCAGACTAATTGCGTGCATGCTTTGCATGAATTTTTTGCATCTTACTTTGATCATGAGATCAGTTATGTTCGATTGGCCACCGAGGTCCGATCAACTGACCACTTCAGTTTGATCAGTGTGCTGACTCGATCGATATATCAATTTAGGTTCAATTGGCCACCAATGTCTGATCAACCAACAGCTTTGGTTTGATTGGTCACCGAGGTCCAAACGACCGACCACTTTGGTTAGATTGATCACCCCGACCCAATTAAACAATCAATTTAGGTTCAATCGGCCACCAAAGTTCGATCAATTGGCCACTTTAATTTGATTGGCCACCCCGACCTGATGGACCAATCAATTTAGGTTTTATTGGCCATCAAGGCTCAATCAAACGACCACTTCTGTTTGATCGGTCACTAAGGCTTGATCGACCGATCACTTTGATTTGATCAGTCATCAAAGCCCGATCAACCAATCACTTGGTCCAGTCAGCCACCCAAAACTGATCGACAACCTTTGGTCATAGCACCTGGTCATTCCAACCGGTCAAATGGCTCAATTCACTTGCATTTCACAGTTCTTGCATGTGGCTGCACATTGCTTGCACATTAATCTTTATCACTTGAATTCATGCATATATGCATAAAAAGGTATTTATGAATATGTGATGNGCATAAAAATTATTAAATTATATTCAAATGATGTTTTAATATAAACAATAATTTTTAAATCTTGCCTCAATCCTTAACATTTTATGGCCACCTGATTAGAGTTGTCAAAATGACTCTTTGTTCGTGAACGACTCGTGTTCGGCTTGCTAAACAAACGAGCCGAACACGAACACGCTTTTTGAGCTCGAAATGTAAACGAGGGCTCGTTCGTGCTCGACTCATTTACACCCCTAATCATATACGTATATATAAATTAATATTTATATGTTCAATATGTGATGTAACTCTTCCTTTAAATTTTGCTCAGACCACGTGACAACTTGAAAAATGAACTGCCAAACTTGTTTTCAATATATATTTATTTTAACTTTATAGCACCATAAATGACAACTAGGTAGAATATATGACCTCGAACAAGTTAAGTATTAATCACGTGATTGCATGGTAATTGATTGTCTTGATTGATGTTAAGTACCTGACATTAAGAAAAATTAAAATTATGACACAATGTTTTGATATAATTTTTTTATTAGTATTCTCTCAAAATAATTACTCAAATGGACCAAATCATCAAATATATTTAAACTAAGGCCAGCATTTCAACGAAACCAACAAAGGCAAGGAGGTTTAATTTAAGAAATTATGGGGATTCCAACCAGTATAACTAATGCACATTAAAACAAAAAGATTGGATTCTATCACTTCAAACTAGCATAAACAATGTGAGGCAAATCAAAATGATTTGTATGATAAACTCAAGAGTGTGGAAGCTAATTGTGTTGATGCAAGTTAGGATTTGTGTTTGTTGTGTGCAGGAAGATTCATAATGGTAGAGTGATGTTTAATGTTTTAGCATTGTAAGAATATCCAACACGTACTAATAATAAAAAAAAGTAGGAAGAGGATAACTGTATACTACAAAAATGTCAGCATGAATTTGAAGGGGAGTGGATAGCTATGAAAAAGAAGGCATGCAGAGGAAGTTTCAGATTAAAGAGCAAAATTTCACCCTTAAATAACTGATCGACTTGATAGTAGAATAGAACGACATTGGCTTCGGACCAACATATTCACCAAACGAGCGAACATAATCAACGGAACATGCACTTTTATCAAATTGCCAGCCGACAAAATCGGTCGACCAGAACATCGAGCGTTCAATAGAGTCCACCGATTGGATCATCACGCGGTCAACCGACATCAAATTTTCATTCACATTTTAATGCAATTTTAACTCAACAAATACATCAATTTAATCATTTGGACAATTATAGTAGTTGTTCTTTTTTCTTATCTAAGTGTATTTTGAGACCTCTATAAAAAGGAGATCATGACATCAATAAAGGGACTTTTGGACTCTCTCATACTAAAGAGCACTCTCTTTCTCTCTCTCTCTCTCTTTTCTCCTCACAAGCTCTAATTCTCAGGATGGGTTTTCATGAAGAAAATTTGGGTTCCAACATCTTAAAAGGTGGTGCGGTGAGCACGTTACAATGGAGAATCGCAGCAGAGAGATAACACATATGGAGTTCAATAGAGAGTTGATGAACCAAGAAATCTTGTAACAAGTCCAAGAATTAAGAGAGTAGATGATGGGTCAATTTGAGATCGTTCGACATGAAATCTTGCAAAGGAATGTTCAACCATTGCACCTCGAAGTTGAATCTCAGAGAACTCACTCTCAAGGGGTCCCCCTCGAGTGACTGCCGGTGCCCAATGGGCGTGCTAGTACTTGGGTGATAAAAAAGGAGATTCTTAGCAACTAGGCAACACTGGATCTATGCCTTTGATCAGACATCGAGTGGAGTGTGTCAAAGTACCTACTCAGTCTGCCCCTAACAGTGCTTTCAATCAACAAATTTTGGAGGCAATACCACCGACAAAGTTAAGGGTTGGGTTTCTGATTTGGATCCTTACGAGGGAAAAAAGTGATCCGACCGATCATTTGGCCTCCTGTGAATCATTGGTAGGAATAATGTAGGTCAACGATGCAATGAAGTGTCACCTCTTTCTGACAATGCTTAAGGAATCGACTCTTCATTGGTTCCTCAATTTTTCAGTTGGTAACATTTCAACCTTCACAGAGTTAAAAAAACTCTTTATAGCGCACCTCACTATTATGCAAAAACTTAGGAAGAGATCACAAACTCAACAATAAATAAAGTAATGGGACAACGAGAGTCTATGTTCTTACATCAATCGATTCTAGAAGGAGGTGTTGGAGGTAAAGGATTTACAACCTTTGATCGCTCAGACAGCTTTGACACAAGCCAACATCTTTACCTAAACTGTTGGAGATGGAAAACAGTCACATTCATGCTGAGGAGGCTGATGTCCCTCGTACTAAGCCAGAGTCATTCAACCATCAATTGAATACGAGGAAGGTAAATGACAACGGGCATAAGTCAATCGATAACCAAAATCCGTCCGGTCGTCAACATCATGACAACAACCAAAGGCCATAGAAGAACCGAGATAGTGACAAAGGCAACCATGGTCAGAATCAATACTCTAATCAACGACCATCTCAGTATTATGTGTGACCGTAAGTATATCGGAAGATGTAGGGTTTAACCCCCGTTGAATGTCTCAATGAGTGATGTTAGCATCAATTATTGATGTAACACATATAAGATGTTCACTTGAAAGACTCGAGACTATTCACTATTCATTCATTGTGCCTTATAGTTGCATTTTTAGAGTACAGAAATAGGATCTGCAATGATTTAGCCTTGCCTAGGAGAGTCCATCATTCAATGGCATCATTTATGATATAGGAAGTGTTTGAAGTCCATTTTAATGTTTTTTATAACTCAATCTACCTATTCAAAACCTCCCATGATCAAAGGGATACGTTAAACCTTCCCGTAGGCATTTTTGGGACTATTAGGGTTTAGAACACCATACTTGCGTGGTAATCCGGGGCATCTGTTGGCATCAAAATTTCTGATGGAAAGCTCATAAAAATATTTTTTATTTGAGGTTATGAGAATATATTATAGTCCTACACAACCTTACATATTTTATAGATAAAAAAAAATCCTTCGCAGGACATTCCTAGTGAAAATTAGGGTTTTTGAAGCTAGATCGATGCCTAGACGCCAGATATTGGTGCCTGGAACAACCTCTAAGCTCTCCAAACTGAAAGCTTAGAAAGTAGGGGCTAGCCCCAAGAAAGTAGTTGTCTGAAGCATCCATAAAACGTCCAAAATTGGGAGCAACGGAAGTATGCACCCATGTGCCAGCGCCCTGGGTGCCAGGATTGCGGCGTCTAGATGTCAGACCATTTTCTGCTCCACTTTTTTTTCAGGTTTTCCACTTGAAACTTCTTCCGATGCAGCCAAAAATGGAGGATTTACTTGGGCAAAGGAAAGATATGTCTTGGGGAGGCAAAAAAGTGATAGAGGGGACCTTTTATAGCCGCTTAGGGAATGTTTTAGAAGGAAGAATGCAACCATTTTTTGAGAAGGGGAAGAGGAGAAAAGCTGAGTTTTTCTCTTGGGAGAGCTTGGAGGGGAAGATCAAAGGTAAAAAATATTATGGAGGAGAGGAGATCTTCAAGAACAGGGGAGGATAAAAATCCTTGGAGAAGCTTTAGAGAGGTAAACAAAAGAGCTTCTTCTTCCTCTTCCTCTTTGTCTTCATCTTCTTCCTCCCTCACCACTTCTTTGAGTGTGTGAGGAAATTTTGTGAGAAGATCTTTTCAAGAAAGGGAAAAGCATTTGTGATCTTTCTCCTTGGGGAGGAGAGCTTCATCCCACTTGGAGGAAGGAGAGCTTCATCTCTCCCAAGGAAAGAGAGAGTTTTTTCTATCTTTGGAGAAGTAGTGGAGCTAGCTTCACCAACACCTGGTACGAGCTCAAATCAAGCCCCGAGAATGCATCATCAACCATCTAAGGGTCAGATTTTCTTTGAAATTCAATGTCATTCCTTCTCTAGCGAACCTTTTGGGCTTTGGTGTTAGAGCAAACCACCAGGTAGGAGGTTGTTTGCGATTGATTATCCTTACTATTCCATGAGAGTTTTGGAAACCCTAGATCATTCATCCTGATGGTAGGAATTTGAATTTCCCATGGTTTAGAGCAGTTCCAACCTTCTTTGGAGAGGTTGGGACATTTGGGGCTTGTAGAATGAAAAAGCCCTTCGACCATTTCATTCCAAATGTTTTGGAGGACTTTCCTTAAAAAAATCAGAGGAAAATCTCCACCTCATTCATCAACATCAGAGGTAGCCTTGCAACATATCCATCAATCAAATCCTAGGATCATATGTGAGAAACACTTAGATGACGTTAATTTGCTATTAAACGTATTCAAACTAATTTCTTGCATGTTTTGAATGACTTTTTTGCATGTTACTTTGATCATGAGATCATTTAGGTTCGATCGGCCAACGAGGTACGATCAACTGACCACTTCAGTTTGATCAGTGTGCTGACCCGATCGATATATCAATTTAGGTTCAATTGGCCTCCAATGTCTGATCAACCAACCACTTCAGTTTGATTGGCCACTGAGGTCCAAACGACTGACCACTTTGGTTAGATTGATCACCCCGACCTGATTAACCGATCAATTTGGGTTCAATCGGCCACCAAGGTTCGATCAATTGGCCACTTCAATTTGATTGGCCACCTCGACCTAATGGATCAATCAATTTAGGTTTTATTGGTCACCAAGGCTCAATCAAACAACCACTTCAGTTTGATCGGTCACTAAGGCTTGATCGACTGATCACTTTGGTTTGATCAGTCATCAAGGCCTGATAAACCAATCACTTGGTCCAGTCAGCCACCCAAACCTGATCAACAACCTTTGGTCATAGCACATGGTCGTTCTAACGGGTCAAATGGCTCAACTCACTTGCATTTCATAGTTCTTGCTTGTGGTTGCACATTGCTTGCACATTTAATCTTTATCACTTGAATTCATGCATATATGCATAAAAAGGTATTTGTGAACATGTGATTTGTTAAAAACTCATTGCATGGGAAAAACTTTACCTTTAGCATTTGCTTGCTTTTAATGTCTCATTGACCATCGGAACATGTGGTATTACCACACACATATACCACCATATATGTGTGGCTTAATACTTGCAAATCCTTGATGAGTGGTGGCTAGAAATGATAGCTCATCGATGTGTGAATATCCTAAATTGAGAGCACACCGCCTCATCTCTTAGAGCATCGCACTTGAATGTCATAAGCATTTCACGGTGTGTGCTTAATTCTGGTGACACTTTAAATTCACTAAACCTTTTGAGTGCACATTGTGTGCTCACTTGATTATGTCATGTATATATAATCACATGTACATCACCCTATGTATCTTGATAACAAATTAGACTTGTTAGATAAGTGACCTTATATTGATTGTGATATTTTAACGAGTATTGCTTGCAAGGTAAATCTTGATAAGCAATATGAGTTATTTCATCCGGATTGACATAAGTATGACTGTGCTAAGATTGTAAGGAATCTAAAGTATGTCATCTTGCATGTTGTGAGTTTGCATTTAAAAGCCTGCTATATTTTCAAAACTACGCAATTAGCAAAAGTAATCCATATGTGAGGCCAAATCTTACAAAATCCTTTTTGGGTGACAAACATTTGATCCCTTGAATCCTTAAGATGACCATTGCCTAAGAGAAAGCCTGATAAGAAAAATGTTTGTCATCCAAAACGCCTGATGAGAAAAATGTCGACCGACCTTTGCTTAAGCGAAAGCCAAAGTCTAGCAGAATGATCCTAACTGCGTGCTACTCAACACATGTCTGAGAGTCTCAAATGGATGTCTTGCACAACGAGAATCAACACATGCAACATGTAAGACATGATAGTGCTCGAGCAGACATCCTACACTTCAATATTAAAAATCAATGCCAACATTTTTACAAAACATATTTGATGTCAATAATAACTTTCAAAAATAATTTTGAAAAGATTTTGAAAGCATTTATGTAAAAATACATAAAACATTAGAAAAAATACAAAATAAATAAAATTTTAATTTCAAAAGTTAATAAAATACTTTATATTCTTTAAATTTTATATTTTTTGTTTTCTACGTAGTTGGTATCATTTTATAAGTTTTTAATCTTAATTAAAATTGCATATATTTTCTTTTAAGCACATGTGTGATATTTAATTAATATTTTAAGAAATTCAAATATAACCATAAAAACTCATAAAAAATTAATAAAATTCATAAAATTGTCATTAAAAATAAATAGATATTCTCGTGGATAAATTTGAACAATAAAACAATAAAAAAATGTCATAGCTTGAACAAAATGTCTAGTTTAGGTTACCCTTACTTTTATTTCGCACTCACATTAGAAATTGTGTAAAGACACTAACATTCGTTTTAGGATTAGGTTGATGTGATGTCAAATTGATATGTTTCATCTTGTTTTCTTGTTAGATATATCAGGTTAGGGTAGGTTTTCCTTGTTTGATTGAATGTTAGGCCGAGTAAATAATTTTTTTTTTCTTTTTGCATTTTGAATTTCTTTAACATGTTATAAGTTGCTAACTTTGTGTTGCAAAGACTAAAGTAGGCTTAGAATGTGCTAACTTTACTTTATAGAGCGCTAAAATAAACCCCAAGCTGTTGTAGTAAGCATATATTTACTTTTCTTCTGACTAAAGTAGGCTTAGAATGTGAACAACCACGGAAAGATAACATTTATGCATATGCATACATATTAATTCTATTACTTGTTTTTAGGCCCTCACTTTGTGCATGAAAATGAGTGATTTATTCTTGTAAAATCATTGCTTTTATATAGTGAGTCAGCCCTTACATACTGACTTGGCTTATAAATTGTTCTTCTACACATTCAAAATTAAGGATTGCATAAACACATCATATTTTTTTCACTTGGCACTAAAAGTTAACTAAATAAAAATATGATTTCGGTGAGCATTAACATTATAAATTTGAAATTATAAAATGATATTTTTCCATTAAACTTTGAACATTGCATACATGTAATATAATAGACATCTTGATTTTATAATTAAGCCGTAAAACCAACTTTTTTTAAAATAAATAATATCCTATCATATCATGTATTTTATGGGACCGATCAAGCATAATTTTACTATGATAAGGTGGGTTTAGATGGCTTCCCTTTCCAGACAATGTTGTAAGTTAAATTGGGTCGAGATATTCGATCATTATGTGTGATTGAAATATAAGTTCCTATTTGATGTCTTCTTCTTATTAAACTTGGTTACAAGATTCTATTTCTTCAATAGACCTCACCTTTAATCTTAAGATTCTAGATTGATCTTCTATTCATGAGATAAGTCCTCACTTCCTAAGGTTTCTCATAATCAGATATTGTGGAATACAAGTCGAAACATTCTAATAAAATGTTAACTTAAATATTAAAATCTCTTCAACTTCAAATCAATAAAACCAAACAATATGATAATTTAAGTGTCACTGAGCTTCTCAGTGTCTTGACATTTTCTACTTTTTATTTTCTTAGATGTGTTCCGAAAAGAACTATTCAATTTTGATCTATCACATTTGAAATTCAAAATAAATAACCATGGAAACTTAAACTTTGAAATTCTTGAAGATAAAATATCATCCTTAGTTGAGAGTTTTCTTACAAAATTCTTATTTCTTAAGATATAATTAATTATAGGGATTCACCCTTATAGAAAGTTATTAAATTAGATTAATCAAAACCATATCTAGCCTATATGTTAAGTAGAGGAAAGATTTGTTGATATAAGCACATACCTATCAAATGTTGAAAAATTCTTTATTTCAACAATCAAGTTCTACGTAAAGTGATAGTTTCATTTTTTGAGATATTATATTAATTTTTATCTCATGTTTGATTATTCAAATAATTAGATATTTGAGATCTATGTGGCGCAACACAAATAAACCATAACGAGATAAGTCAGGTTAAGCTGTGTAGTTCCACAAACTATTCACGCACAAAGTGTGAGTTTGGACGTGTGTGCAAGTGTAAATGATTGATGACAATTTTGGACAAACATTCAAATTTTTCATATTATGAAACCATTTTACCCAATTTTTGACATATAAATATGCTGAAAAGGGAGAGGAGAAGGCACGTTTCCCCTTCTTAAGTTGAAGTGAGTCCCTTGGCTTGTTGTTGCGCTTATTTCAACACTATTGTTGCATAATCCTGAAGTCCCTTGGCTTGCTGTTATGCCTCTTTTTGTGTAAGTGTTGTGCAACCCCAAAGCTTTTTGGTTTGTTGTTGTGCCTCTTTCAGTGTTGGTATTGTTGAACAACACCCCGGTCTGTTGTTGTGTCATTCCTGATATATTTTTGTGTCATTCCTTGCATGTTGTTGTTCTTTTCTTGTTTGTTGTTGTTTTGGCCTTGGCCTATTGCTCTTTCGTTCCTAGTTTATTATTCTCCACTTCTAGTGTATAATCACCCAA
Source organism: Phalaenopsis hybrid cultivar (assembly GCA_002079205.1). Lineage (NCBI taxonomy): Eukaryota > Viridiplantae > Streptophyta > Magnoliopsida > Asparagales > Orchidaceae > Phalaenopsis > Phalaenopsis hybrid cultivar. The sequence continues at coordinate 112,508 of JXCR01115605.1, read as the reverse complement.
CTTTGGGCTACATTAACCCAACTTTTGGGCTATTGTCGTCCCACTTCCAAGGAATTATCACCTAACCATTAGGTTGTTATCACCCAACATCTGGGATGTTGTTGCCCCACTTCTTGGGTGGTATCGCCAAACTTTTGGGCTATTATCGCCCAAGTTTTGGGCTGCTTTCATCTAATGTTTGGGCTACTGCTGCCCTACTTCTTGGGATTTTTTACACAGTTTATAGGTTACAATTTCCCAACTTATTTGTTACTTGAGCCCATCTCTAAAGTGTTTTTGTGCAACTTTTAGGCTACTATTTACTCATCTTTTGGAGTGGTGTTACCTCCACACGTTAAAATTGTTTACGTTTGATTTCTTCTAGGATATTGTTTATTGATGTAAGAACTTTGATTCCTTATAACTTGTCCTATAGGAAAGACAAAATCATCATAAGTTTTGACATAAATCTAATATATTTCAATTGAGGTATTATCCCCTAATATGAGCATAATGACACTAAATCTTCTGAGATTTATCTCTTTGATATTTTTTTAGTGTAATTGTACATTCTGAGGCTTATAATATTCTGAGATTTTTTTGTATTGTTTTTATATCTTCTGTGGATTATAGCCTTCTGAGAATTTTGAGTGGAGAACCTGTTAACTACTTGTTTTCATAGTTTTTTAGCGAGGACCTTATCTATTATTAGCTTTATATCAAGACTACCTCTTAGTCTTGCCTCTCAGCGTTATAAATGGAGACTTGTATCAATCACTTGCCCTTAAGGAGTATTTCTAGTGAGAAACATATCCATTACTAGTTTTTCATTGATACTATCTCATCGATAGGTCTTCCAAGGGTGTAAGTGGACATTATATTAGCCACTAAGAATTTTTGACCTTTCCTAGATTGTTTAGTCAAACCTTTCATTTGATGACCATATCTTATGAAGAAAGAGTCGATTGTAATCCACCAAGGATTTTAGATCCATCCTAGGTTGTTTAGCCGGTGGTGTTTGACAACATTAACTATTATGGAAAAAGTCAAAATAAAAACCATCAAGGATTTAGATCCCATCCTAGGTTGTATAGTCATAGATACTTAACAACATTAATGTGTTATGGACAAAGTAAAATGAAATCTACCAAGAATGTAAGACCCATCCCAAGTTGTTAGTTGAAGCTTCTGCTTGACAAATATAACTTGTTATGGAAAAACTAAAAGGTAATCCACCTAGGATTTTTTATTTATCCTAAGTTGTAATTTGAAGCTTCTATTTGACGATCGTAGCCTGATATAGAGGATGTTGAATTGAGTCCCTCTAAGATAAATTAATTCTAGAATGAGATGTTAGAGGTGCTCTATACTTCTCGAGTAAAGGGTGTAGGTTAAGATGGAACGCACTCCTTAGAAATATGATTGCAACCACATTCAAGAATGTGCTTTGTCAACTTTTTTAGTGTTAATTTTGAATTTAATTCCCCTAGTAGGGGTATTGTCTGTATGAGCCTAATTATTTTGTGTAAGACAACCAATGTATTCAATATTGAGGAGGTCAACTTCTCACTTGAGTTGAAGAAGAAATCTAGTATGATGAGGGAGTGTTGAGAGAGGGCTTTTTAGTTAAAGATCTCTGGTCAATTGTTGATCATCTTCTCATGTTAAGATGGTGAAATGAGTGTACCCTTGAAGTTTTGATGAAAACTATCCCATTACATAAAATTGATTCTCGTAGACTAGATGCTTAATGGGATGTGAGAGGACCACCACACTACAGTCATGCTCATGAAGTTAACATGAATGACATTTCAAGACTGTAGTGATGTTGTCCCCTCATTAGAGACTGTTTTAAAAAGTATCTTTCACTGACTTTGACGAATATCAAATGAGTGAGAAGAGTTGGCCAGAGAGACCACCATAATTCGTACTTGTAAGAGCGTTAGTTGGCCACAAAGGCTGTAGTGGAAGTATGCAATGACAACAATTGACCACATAGCCTTAGTGGGAGGCTACAGTAGTAACTAAGCACGTTGGTCCTAAACGGTCATTACAAGAACGTTAGTTGGCCACATATGTCATAGTGGAAAACAATAATGACAACATTTGACCATATAGGTCTTAGTGGAAAGCTACAATGATGACTGGCCACATAAACTAAAATAGGTCTCTCTACGAGTGGTAATCAGCCATAGAGGTTGTAGTGGAGTTTTATAATGACAATAGTTAACAACGTATTTTGTAGTGCAATGCTACACCAATAATAAGCCACATAGGATGTAGCGGCTCCACAAGAACGTTAGTTGGCCACATATGCTGTAATGGAAGGTTGTAAGGACAACATATGACCACGTAGGTCGTAGTGGGAAGCTACAATAATAACTGGCCACATAGGTGATCCCGACTTTCTATATATAGAGATATAAAATGCGATGTATGAGATTCTATTTATAATATTTCAATATGGGATACTACGTAAGTATACATATCGTTATCAAGTAATATAAAACTTTCTGATTAAGTCTTGAATATTGAACCCACATGAATGATTAGTTTTAGATAACAAAATACTTATCAATATATATTCTTACTCAGACTTAAGATGCTATAATAAGAATAAAAGTTTGATTCTTTTTGTAATTTTTTATAATTGAAAATAAAGTAAACAACTAATTAACTTAACTAAAATACTTGCAAGATGAATGCAATATAAGTAAAATATTTTTTTCCTTATCATGAATCAGTGATAAACATAGAAATTCAGTTGTGGAAGTATGCTAAATGTGTTGTGCCAAATAGGAGCAATTATATTCTTTATTATTACTAGAGGTACTATAAAGAACATTGGTTGATCTATAGTTTGAATAGTCTTGAAGACCGACTAGGCAGGGAAGATACTAGCTCTCTCTATAAAGTTACATCTTCTCCGTCCACTTGGGGGCTAACATCTCGTATCAAACCTAAAACTAATAATCAAATTGAGGGCTTTAGCCTGTCACTCTAAAGCCATTTAAATCTACACCATTGAAAATATATTTCCCTATTTATTTGCACTCAACCCCATAAACTATATTCTCATTCATGAAATCAATTTGTGATTCCAACCATTTGTTGACTGAGACAATACCATCTCGGATTTTACATGTTCTCATAACATGTTTTAACATCTTAATTAGCCAAATCAAGAAGTAAATGAAGTGTAAGGTCTTGAATCATCACAACTTCTTCCAACATTGAAGTTTAATACTTCACACAAATTCCTTTAAACATTTAATCACTTATCATTTTACGAAAAAATATAAAGAAAACTACTCAGAATCCATAGAGGAAACACAAACACATATGAGTTTAAAAGTAAAAATCATGCACACAAACTAAAAATCTAAATTAAAAACCAAGTGTAGTCGCAAGGATAAACACTTATCTCAAATTCTCTCCACCAAATGTCTTGAAGTTTCTTTGAATTCTCTTCCTTCTCTCACAATACAAACTAACACTCAAAATAAAATAAAATAAAATAAAGGTGGGCGGTAGCGACAGTTGTAAATTTTGGTGGTTGGTTGCTGGCCCTTCTTTTGGAAAATCTAAGTCTTTTCTTATAAAAATCCAATGGGTGCATTGGTGTTCCTTCAAAAAGGTGTCTCCATTCAATGAATCTTCTAGAAGTTGCCTCCTCATAAGCCAATTGAATGGATTTTCGTGTCCATGGGCATTTTCCCACATTTTTATCAAGGGTTGCTTCAAACACCTCTTCAAAATTCCGCTCCAATTAATATTTCTTCAAGTAACTAATTTTTACGCTTAAGCACGAAGTACGTGGCCCTTAGGCACGAATGCTCTGACGCTTAGGAGCCCCAGTTCATTTTTGCTCCAAATTTGACACTTTTTCACTCCTTTTAGCATTTTCCATAAAACACACAAATATCTTTCACTAAAGCGTAATATCTCAAAAAAATATATAAAAATTTGCACAAAAATACTATATATTTAAGGTGTATCAATAGACCGTAAAAGGTTTGTTGCAAGAGCATTAGTTTGGCGTATAAGCCAAAGTTGGTGTTACATTGGATAGTGACTACAACCCTTCACATGGGCCTACTATTTTACATTAGCAACATCACTTGTTATTACATGACGTAAGGAGATAATTTTAAGAGTTCGAAGAAAATCAATGTATTATGAATACGCTAGTTGTAAAAAGTTAAGTTCGGGAATTGTCACCAGATCTTCAATACACCATGTTTAGGATACTCTACTACACATTCAGGATACTTTGTTACCCCATATTTGAGATACTCCATTACATGGTATTCAAGATACTTTGTTATCTCGTACTTGAGGTACTTTGTTACACAGTATTCATGATACTTTATAATCTTGTATTTGAGATACTTCAGTGCTCAATATTCATGATATTTCATACCCCATACTTGGGGTACTTCGTTATTGTATAGTCAAGATACTTCTTTATGCTGCATTTAGGATGCTGTGTTGCACAATATTCAAGGCACTTCATTACCTTTTACTTAGGTACTTCATTATATCACATTCGAGATACTTTGTTGCCCCATACTCGGGATACTCTGTTGCCTCATATATAGTTTTCAGGATACTTTGTTATCCCGTTTTCGAGATTCTCCGTTATATAGTATTCAAGATATTTCATTACCTTGTACTTAGGGTACTTCGCTACACCGCATTAAGGATACTTCATTACACAATAGAGTTCACAGACGACACCAAGCAGGGGTAGCTAGGGTGGCGACGACGGCCGATGAACACTGATCGATGATGGTTGGCGGCTATTGATGCTGGAAGTTTTGGTCAGGTCTCTAGTCCATAGCAATACTAGAATTCAATTCCTCCTCTCCTCTGAAGAAGGATATTTTGGTCATTCGGAGAAAAAACTCCAATAATCGCTTGATCAAACATTCCACATTGATTATATGATTTTTTTTTAATGATTAGAGGGCTTTCATGACCTCAGAATCACGGAAGCTTAGACTAGTTGGATTTCCTCTTATCGAGCCGTTTGGTTTGAATTAAAATATATCAAATTTGGAATTCATTTGACAATCCAATTAATGACTCGAAACTTCCAAATAAACTTTAATGGCTTAATTCAGGCTTAATTGGGCTCTAATTGGACTAGTTCATGTATCATTGATATCATCTTCTCGAGACAGTCAATTTGGCTATAAAACTGTTGAAATCAAAACTTTAAATAATCTTGAATTTGAATGTGAAACATTTTTACTCAGAAAATACGCCAAGATTTATGACATAATAAAAATTTGTTGACAATGCATCAAATATAACATATATATATGTATACGCACAGATAAATATTAATCAGGCACCGGCTGATCAATTATAGCAGTTAGTCTCACCGCCGTTCTCCGTCCCTATGAAGTACAAAAAACCTCCTCCAGCATCCAACCATTGTATCAATCAATAAACCATCACCACCCCTATTTATTCAAAACCAAGCAGAACACATGAACAAATCTTAAAATATGCTAAAACACTCACGAGCTCTCCGCCCAAGCTTCCAGACTTAACCGACCTTCATAAGTACTCATTGCCCACAATACCCAAGCTGAATCACCTAAAAATTCTATAAATTCTTGTTTTATTTTCTCCACTTTCCACATTTATTTCTCTTCACGTCTTACATCAATGGAGGTCTTGAGGACAGTTATTCTGTTCATTCTCTCCATGTTAAGTGCAACAGATGCAGGGCCAGACCCTCAGGTCCCTTGTTTCTTCATCTTTGGCGATTCTCTTGTGGACAATGGAAACAACAATGGCATCCTTACTCTTGCAAGAGCAAATTACTTGCCATATGGTGTTGATTTTCCTGAGGGGGCTTCCGGCAGGTTTTCCAATGGCCGAACCACAGTTGATATTTTAGGTATATTTTCATAATTTTCTATTTATGAAACATTTTCTTAGTTGTATATCTTTACAATTCCAAGAGCGAACTAGATGCTTTATTGGCATGCTACAATAACATAAGCTTAATGTCACAGACCAAAAGTCTCACATCGGCTAGGTGTAGGGCCGAAATGCAGTATTTAAGTCCTGGGCTGCCCTCCACCTCTAAGAGCTCTTTTGAGAGGTGACAAGTGGTATCAAAACAAATTATTATCTGTCATGTGTGTGAACTCTCCATGGTCCAGTGGGACATTCGGTGGAGCCGATCCATGACGAGGGCGTCACGTGATTGGGTGGAGGAGAATGTCATGGACCAAAAGTCCCACCTCAGCTAGGTGTAGGACCGAAAAACAGTATTTAAGTCCCGGGTTACCCACCACTTCTAAGAGCTCTTTTGGAGGTGACATTAAGCTCTGAATATAGAGCCAACAACTATATAGCAATATATATATATATATATATATATATATATTATTTATTATTTTGCATGCCATAACAAATCTATCTTTTATGAGAGATCTTCATTACATATAATACATCAAGTCCAATGCCTCGTTAATTGAGGGTCGAAGAAGAACATAATGTATTAAATCACACTTAATCAATTGGAGCCACCGTTGGAGTTAACTGCTCTTAAAATTTACTCAAACATGATTGAAGGAGGAATATTTACGTATGGAGAAGAGAGAACGAACGTGGCTCTCCATGCGTAATCCCCTCCCAATAACCACTCAATAACCTTTGTGAAGATTTTTAAAGGGCTATTTCAACGTTATTTGGAGTCAATACCCTCCATGGTTACACTTTCAAAATTTGCGGTTACACGACTCCAAATAACGCCGAAATAACTCTGCAATAACCCCCAATAACCTTCGCAGAAGTTATTGAGGGATTTTTAGGAGGGGATCACGCACGGAGAGCTGCATGAGTTCTCCGTACGTAAATATTGCTCTGATTGAAGGCACCATGGTTCATAAGTTAAAAATCACACGAAGATTTTTTCCAAATTGGCTAGATCTAATACAACTTATCAGATAGTGTAGATCAAAGTAGATCAAAGATCACATTCTTTAAACAGCAAGCCTTGAAATCAAGATTCAATAAGCCATACGCTATTTGCTCTATATTATCTATATGGTGAGCCAATATGGATGAATAATAAGCTAACTCAGCTTAACTCAAGTAACCTAATATTTTCGTTGAATCACTGTGCTTCTTTGCAGCTCAATTGTTAGGTTTTCGAAATTTCATCCCATCCTATTCAGCCGTGCAAAGAAATGAAGTGCTTAGAGGAGTGAATTTTGCATCAGGTGCAGCAGGCATCAGGGATGAAACAGGAAATAACTTGGTACATAACTAACATTTTAAAGTTGATCATTTACATCATATAACATATCAGTTTTTAAATCCAAGGCAAAAATTCGTTGCATTTTTACACAATGCAGGGTGAACATTACTCATTCGCAGAACAAATCGAGCATTTTCGAGACGTGGTTCAGGTCATAAGAAGATTATTCCAAAGAAATGAAACTAAGCTATATGATCATCTAAGCAAATGCATCTTTTTTGTTGGAATGGGAAGCAATGACTATCTTAACAACTACTTCATGCCCAACTACTACACAACAAGCTCTGACTTTAGTCCCAAGACATATTCAGCTGTCCTCCTGGATGACTACTCAAGGCTGCTTAATGTAACAATCAACATTCAAAACTGTTCTGCAAAATCAAAATTTACTGAATAATCTCTAATTTAAAGTTTTTTTTTTGTTAATATCAGCAACTATATGACTTGGGTGCAAGAAAAGTCGCAGTCACAGGCATTGGGCAAATTGGTTGCATTCCATATGAACTAGCAAGGCTCAGAGCTCCTAAAAATAAAACTGGAAGTAGATGCAATGAGAAGATCAACAAAGCCATCAACATATTCAACACAGGACTTCTGCAGATGGTGAAAAGATTTAACAGCGCGATGGAAGATGCTAAAGTCATATATCTCAACACCTACGAAAGCTCGAAGGACCTCACTATGAATGCAATTTCATATGGTAACATATATGAATATTATCAGATTAATGTATTAGTGTATATGTTACTGTTATGTGAAATATTATCATTTATTTGTATGATGCAGGCTTCACTGTAGTTGATAAAGGGTGCTGTGGGGTGGGAAGGAACAATGGGCAGATCACTTGTTTGCCACTCCAGACCCCATGCAGCAATAGAAGCAGCCATTTGTTCTGGGATGCATTTCACCCAACAGAAGCTGCCAACCAAATCTATGCCATGAAGGCGTATAATTCGACGTCGGCTTCTGATGTGTATCCAATCAACCTCAAGCAGCTTGCAATAGCCTGAAGCTATAATTGATGCTTAACTATAAGTTCTTATTTACTTTCTCTTCATTTTCATGAGAAGATTGATATATCATGCCTAGGAATCTCATTGTAACTTTCAATTTTATAGTGATAATTCACTCAGCAGCACTTCCTGTTAATCACCTCTAAAACAAAACTTGAGAGACTTCAACACTTCGTACAGCTCAAGGACATTAGCAAATAGTCCAGTTGGACACAGAAGGTTAGAGATAGAAAGCTACAAAGAAAACTGGAGAGGATAGAAATAAGGCAAGAAAGAACTAATTAAACTTAGGGATTGAGAGTTACAAGCTGTTGTATGTTCATTGGAGAGACAATATCCGAGGTGCCACTGAAGGACTGTCTTGCCAGTATGATATTTACTGCTGATGTAGGGTGGAAGGCGTCCCAGAAGACATAGAGATCTCTGTTTAGGCATGGAGGCTGCAATGGAAGGCAGCTGATCTGCCCTCTGTTTCTTCCTATTCCGCAGCAGCCACGATTGGCCACACTGAATCCTGCAACAAGAAGATCAATTCTTATTAATAGTTAGAAGTAAGGAGCAGTGAGATAGCTTATAAAACCCTTCTCCTACAATGATTTTCTTAACTCATTAATCGTAAAAAGTAGGCTTTTTGATTTTTAAAAAGAAAGAAAAAGGAAGAAAATGCAAAACTTTAAAAATGGATTCCTATTTAAATTAATTTCATGCCAGTTTCTTATTAAAAAGCTGATGCGATATTCTTATAAACTGATTGCCTAATAAAAAGGTACTACAACTATAGCAATGGAGGAATCAAGAGGAGTTGGGATATAAACAAGTTGAGTGGAGTTCGTAACACCTCCAACTTGAGTTCGAGTTTGATTAATTGGGTGAGTTCGAGTTATGGATCATGAACCAAATCATTTATGATAGAATATAGATTTTAGGATGGAAATTTGGGCTCGGATTGATTTACAATCAAAACTACACAGTGAAAAAAGAGACCACACCGATTCAAAAAAGTCTGAAATCTAATATCGAACAAAAGTGCAAAATGAAGTAATCCCAAAAAAACATTCCAAAATTTTATATGGAAAAGCCCGAAAATGAAAAAAATCACGAAGCCACGTCAAACCAAAAATTTCACTATGAAAGAAGAAATGTAAAGTAGTTTACACTACTCAGATCTTCTCTTGGCACCACTAAAATGTAAAGCAGTTATACTCAAAATCATCTCTTGATCGCACAAGAGAAATCATGCATCCCAAAAGCTACCTCAAACTCCACCACTTCATAGAAAATTTCTTCAAGAATTCACCGCTCGCAAGAGTTTCGCAGAGAGGGAGAGAGTATTGTCACTGTGAATCGATGGCTTGAGAATTAAATCAAGAGAAAAACTACCACTGATGTAATCACACCGCTCCTCATCATAATCATTCCAGTGCTCTATTTCAGAACCTTGAATAAAAAAAAAATGTAGCATAAGTATGTCGCCTGCGTAACCGCGCAGTCCAACATAGCATTTCCCAATGTTGGCATGGCCACACCAATATTGTGGCACAGAGGCGTGATTTTTATATCACTGAGGTTCTCTTATCTCCGTCGATGTTGCCACTTCAGCCCAAGTGGATCAGACTTCACACTCAACAATCTCCTACTTGGTAACTGATTTAGTCTCATAACCAGTAAAACTTATAATAATTTCACTCCAACCCCAATTTTGATCACACAATGAAAATTAAATGTTTCAAAATCCACCTCTCGAACTTCACTATTCGACATAAAAGCCTTTCGAGAGTTCACTGCACATAAGGAATTTGCGAGAGAGAGAGAAAGAGAGAGAGAAATCACTTTGAATCCAGGGCTTAAGAATTGAATTGAGAGAAAAATTACCCCTACCATAATTATGACGCTCCTCATCGTGATTATTCCATCACTTTATTTTGGAATCTGGAATTGAATGAACTATGATGTAGGTATGCCGCTACTTGGAGTAATCATGTCGACGGGCATAACTACGCCAATACTACAGTGGAAATGTCAATACTCTTGTGGCACACGAGTGCCATTTTTCTGTAATTGGGGCCTTTGTCTGTGCCGCTACTATTACTTGAGCCCAAGAAAATCAGACTCCACAATCAATAATCTCCCACTTGACGACTGATTTACGCCCAACATCTGTCATCTAGATCTACACCAACATCTCTATCACCTTCAGAGTTATGTACCATAGTGTAACCCAACTTTGGTCCCAACCTATCTGGACTCCAATAAAAGTTAAATATAGTTCCTATTTCTAGATATTCATATCTTCAGTCAATATATTTTGAAGGTTCTAAACTTGTTGTATCTTCTATAAAAATAACTGTCCATCTTTTATGATAGAGTGAATAAAATGATACCTCAATTGAATATGCTTTATCCTGACCTGATAAATAATATTATTAATAAGAAGAATAACACTTATACCATCACTATAAATCTTTCTAATCCTCTACTCGTTGCCTAGTTCTATCATAAAACTGGGTAGCCAAATCATCTCCTTACTAGTCTCAATAATAGTAATGTATTCGACTTCCCTAGTTGAAAGTATAACAATCTTCTATAACCCAAAAACCTAACTAAACCTTGTGCTCCCCAAAGTAAAGATAAACACTTTTATACTTCTTTTAGCGTTCTAATATCTTATCAGATTTGAATCCACAAACCCCTATAAACTGATTCTTGAAATTCAAAATCAAAGTTCATTGTTGAATATTTCACTCAAATACGTGAGAATCAACTTCACTACCTCCCAATGACTTTACCTGGGATTACCCATGTAAATGTTGATCACTCTTACTACAATTGCAATATTTGTATGCATACATATCATAATGATGCCCAAAATTGCTGCAAATTAATTGATTAATTACAGAAGTATACATATCTATCAAGTAATATAAGAATAAAAAAGTGTGCTTATCGATCCTACGTATAAAATTATCAAAATTTTCTAGCGGACAAAATTTTAGATTACTAAACCTTTGAATCTAGTTTAAAATGTCAGCTGTACAGACGTTAAAATTTTTAAATCCTAAAATGCATAAAACTAAACCATGTTTTGTTGCAGTTTTTCAGAGATAAAAATTTATACTACTGTGACACCAATCTAGTGATTTCTCGATATTGTTTTTTATGAAATCTTATGTTATTGTTGAAATTAGGGACAATCATCCTTAGCATATATCTTGGTCATAAGAAGCATTGAAAACTATATTACAATCAAAGGGGGGGGTCTAACAATGCAATGTTTCATAAAAATCTTCTAGATCTCTATCTTGGTTGAAATTTACTATTCATAGGATATTGTGTATTAACCTACTTGCTCTTTTAAGAGACAGTTAGAAGTACATGATCAAAAGAGATTTAAACACTATCTAGCTATATTAGATGTAAACTAAGGTTGAAAAGTTAACATATCAATATATTAAATTCAAATATAGAGAATGCATCTTGGGAACGAAATTCATAAAATAAGTTAATGATAAAATCACATGACATACATCAGAGGAGTAAGAAAACAATATTAACTATGATACATAAGAAAAAAAAATACAAAAATTGTTATTGTGAGCATAAAAAAGAAAACTATATAAGAGGTACAAAAAAACTCAATCCCAAACCAATCGGTTCTTATATTACACTGTGATCATCTCCCTCTTGCAAATGCATTCAATCTCTCCTAACAGTCTCTCTAAACTCTCAACTAAAAAAATATGAAAACTTGAAAAATTGGAAAAACCCTCTTGCAAGAAGCCTAATGAGAAACCCTAGAGTAACTTCTAATAAATCTCTCTAATTTTTTTTCGCTTTTTGTACTTATTCATTTTTATAATTCAAATAAAGATTATTATATCTAGTTGAGCATAATTTTGAGTATCCAGTCTCCCCTAATTAATAATTTCTAATCACATCTTAATATAAATCCTCAAATATTATAATTAAGTAAAAAACTAACACTTAATTAAACTAGTAGAATTGAAAATTAAAAGGCTTAAAATATCACTGATTAGTTATTTATATTTATAATTAAGCATTCTTAAATGTTCATGAATGATTATATTATAGGTAGAAGTGATAAAGTAAAGGCTAAATTATTAAGACATTAATTATAGTCCTCTCTTTTGATTGGTACACAATTCCTAATAAATTTTACATAATTTTATCAAAATACTAAAAATTCTACTCACAAGGCATTATACTAAGTGATGTCTATCGCTTAGTTATGTCAATTAATTTTAAGCAAGTATACATGAAAAATTCTAATGTGATAATTTGAATCAACCTGAGTAAAGCTTCTCTAAATACTAACATGACATTTGCTAAGAAAAACAATCAAATACAGTCAAAATAAATTCAAAGAAAATTTGAAGCAAATGCAAAACTAAAATATGCTCAAAACGCACAGTAACACTTGGGTTGCCTCTGAAAAAGAGCAATTGATTTAACGTCTTTAGTCTCACTTAAGGTTAAATAAAACCTAAAATCATTTCCTTTCATTAGAATAATTTCCATTTCAGTAATCCTCGATTGATCTCATAATATTTTTTTGTTTGAGAGCTTTCACTAAATCCTCTGGTTATAGAATTTCTTCCAAAAGGTATGTAGGATGTTGATTCAGATTATAATTCATAAGGGTGTTTTTCAAATCCAAAACTCTCCCAAATAACCCCCCTTTTTGCAGATCAATATTTACCCCACTAATTGCAAGAAATGATTCCCTAAGAGCTGAGTTAGGATTTCCCTAAGCTTTTATTTGGATTCTCACTAGATGTTCTAGGCTCGTGATTTAATGCTACACAGCTACTCTTCATTCCCATGCATCATTGTTTGTGTCGACATGAGATTCTCCGCGGTTTACTTGGTCACTATGGTGAAATCAATATATAAGAAAAATGAAAGATGTAGCAAAACTAGGGATGTTTGAACCAAAACTTCCCATTCTTCAAGTGCCATCATTTTAAGCTTCTTGGTGATTCCTTATATTGACAAATTTATATTTTTTGATACATCAAATGTTTCCTTTGCATCTTTCAGATCACAAAATTTGAAACTTTGAACTTCTCAACCTTGTTTTTTGTTTCATCACCCGTTACTCTTACTCGAATCAAATGTCTTAAAAAAACCCCCCTCTCTAATACCACTTATTGGGATAGAAACTTGGGCTTCGATTGATTTACAATCAACAACCACACTATAGAAAGGAGAATCACACCAATTTGAGAAATATGGAATAAAATTTCGAATATAAACACACAACAAAGTAATCCCCCAAAACACATCAAATTTAATGTGAAAAAAATCCATGAATGAGAAAAAAAACATAGAGCCATACCACCCCAAAAGTTTTACTATGAAATGAAAAATATATAGAAATTTAAACTATACATGTATTCTCTATACACCATTGAAACTTACAACTATTATGCTCTAAATGCCCTCTTGATCATACAAGAGAAATCACACGCTCCGAAATCTACCTCTTGAATTTCATTGCTCCAAACAAAAGCTCTTTGAGATTTCACCGTGCACAAGAGATTTGAAGAGAGAGAGAGAGAGAGAGAGAGAGAGAGAGAGAGAGAGAGAGAGAGTAGCGTCACTCTAAATCAAGGGCTTAAGAATCGAATCATGAGAAAAACTACCACTGGTGTAATCTCATTGCTCCTCAGCATAATTATTCAGCAGTCTGTTTCAGAACCTGAAATAGAAAGACTTATGGCCTAGGTATACCGCTAATTGCCGTAACCCTGTCGCCCGTCATAGCTACGCCTAATACTGGCGTGGTTGCGATAGTCTTGTGGCACATGGGCTCTCTTTTTGCGCACATTGGGTTCCTTTATCTCTGTCAGTGGTGCTTCAGCCCAGGTAAACCATTCTCCATACTCAACAAAAAGAAATGATTATAATTCAAGTAGTTGTCGTAATAGAATAAAAAATTAAAAATAATATGAAGACACTTAAAAGTTAGATATAACTTTTATATATTAATTGCAATTTTATATTTAAACAATTAATTCTAATATATCCTAAGTCTATATTTATATTAATATTCTTTAAACAAGCAGACTTATAACCTAATGTGTCGAGTTGGGGCTTGCTCATCCTTGCCATATTAGCTCATCACTCGCGGCTTATGGCATCAGTCATTTATCAAGTAGAGGTCGAACTGGTCCATGAACAAAACTCATTTGTCCACAGATTTATCAATTTGATGAAAAAACATTAAAAAAGAAAAAAATTATGTAAAGCAAAAATCAATATATTTACCATAATTCCTAGGATTCTCAAGTATATCCTTGAACATGCTATATATATCCATGTGTACAAACTGGGATCCTGGAAGATTTTCATTGAGATTATGCAGCATCGGCTTGAGTTTGCCGTTGAAGTTGATCACCAGATTATTAATTTCTGATGAGCAGTGACTGCTTAAATTCTGAGAAAGAATGCATGGAATGCACCCCAACACGCCCACGTTTGCAATTATGAATCTCCGACCTCCAAGATTGTAAAGAGTCTGCATATGAAAAAAGATTAAAATTTCATGCAAGATTTACATAACATTCCATCTATTTCTATGTATTTACACATCTTAACACACCTACACTTCAATTTCTACATACAGGCCACTTATTTATGCATGAAAATATGTATTCCGTGGTATGTAACATTAGCCAGAGTTGAAAAATATTCAGCACTTCACTGCTGAAAATACAAAGATAGGCTACTCACTTCAAGCTGTTTAGAATAACGTTGAATTAGAAGATCAGAAAACTGATCCCCATTGTACTGAAATCGAGTGTTGTAGTTTGGCATGAGATAGTTGTTGAGGTAATCGTTGCTTCCAAATCCAATGAAGAAAACAGAGCGTGCAATGGATTCTGCTGCTGTTTGTGCTCCGAAGAAGTTGTTGAAGTCCTCCATTGTGGACGCGAAGTTTTGGATTTGTTGGTTGAAGGGTATTAGACTCACCTGAGTTCATAACACAAGCATATGGTCGGAGTGAGTTAGTTGTTGATTGGAGTGGGGCATTTACCTACATACCATCCAATTCTTATGTATTTAAGTATCTAACATCTATACTTTGTTTGGCACACATTTTTGCCACTCAATTCTTTAGAAAAGTAAAATTCATCTTTTTTATGCATAAAAAAATGTGGTATACATGTCAAAATTGAAGTTTTTGTCTAATCTTTTTCAACATGTAGTCCAGCTTCAATCTTAAGAGTGGGTAAGATTATCAAATGTTAACAAATTATATTGATTTTGGTAAGTAAATCTATAGTGAGTGGGTAAACTTACTAATTTATCCAAATTATATAGCAAAAAATAGAATTTTTTTTTATCATTTATAGAGAAATCTCAATTCCATGGTGTTCTCAGCAATTGCGCAACCTAGTCTTCACTTAGCTTTGCCACAAGTAGTGTATTTGGCACAATTTTAGGGTTAAATACTTCATTTTCTGACTGAAACAAAGTATTGTAGCTTACAAAATTTCTTCCACTTATGTCCAAAATGCCTGCAGCTGCAGAGGCATAGTTAACACCATTTAAAGCATTATTTATGCTGCCAGAAACTTGGGAGAATGGAGGAATGAGTGGCAGGCCAAGCAACTCACCTGCACACACCAACCACTAATTAATTAGTATGGTTAATAATAATAATAATAATAATAATAATAAAACTTGAATGCTGGATCAGATGATGCACTATACAGAGACTCGAAAAGATCAATTTTTGATAGGGATGGGTCATAGCTTTAAATGAATTGAATCTATGAGAACAGAGGTACTAAGGTCGGCCGAATGCATTAATTGTCACCTACCACGTACATGCAAGAATATATACAAGGTTGATAGACTTGAATACTTGTAACATAATATTTAGATTCGTGGAGAAAAGCAACTATTTATGGAGGTAGTCAGAATTCGACATGAACAAAAGCTATTAATTTTTGCTAATTTATTTGGGGCTTATTCTTATGTATTGATATATCTAATTACCACCCCATTTCTTTCTATCATAGTATATATAAAATATCACTTTTTTGACTTCTAAGAAAATAGAAATATATAATGGAGGTTATATTCATGTTATATTCGCATTATATCTGCGTTATGTCGTCTTTAACCTCGATGTAACATCCATATAACCTACCTGAACTTACAAATAAGTTTCGTTCTTCTGTTTTAACATATTTATATGTTACATATAGGTTACATGGAAGTTACAAGTTACGTACGCAAATTTTTTCCCCTTCCATACATAGTAAAGATGATATATATGTAGAACTTAAAAATTTAGTTGTTAGATATGTAAATACATATCAATTGACCGGCATGCATGCATGTAGATTTGTTATAACATTATGTGTGGCTATTTCCTTAAATATTTTGCATGATTACTTTGAATAATTTGTAAAATATTCCATTCCATTTTATAATACTACTAACAATATAGTTAAGAAGATTTATTTTATAAATAATTGAAATTTTTTTGTGACACTTCAAAAAAATTGTAACAAAACATTGAAAATTTTCTTGCAAATCTAAACAATTTTGCACGTTTAAATAATTTTTAAAAAATATTTAAATTCTTCAATGAAGTTGCAATTTTAAATATTTTTTTAATATTTTATTATTATTATTATTTTGACATTGTTAGTATGTTGGTCTAGCATTTTTATTGTGTATGATTCATGTTAAATGAGAGCAATAATATAATTTCTAGGCATATATATGATTGCTTGTTGATAAAAATAAAGGATTTTACAATTATAATATTAAATATCAATCATAATATATACATAAAAATATATATTTTTCTTTTGGTAAATTAATATTAATGATATTTTTATGCCATTTAACTCTTTGAAAGTGAAATNTATATCTATATATATATATATATATATATGCGACAGATTATGCTGAGATTTCGTGCGCACAATCTTAAATATTGATTTTTATAATTTTCTATTTACTGCTACGTACCGATCTCATCGGCAATAGTATAGCCGTTGGCGAACCGGCCGGTCGGGCCGCCGGCGAAGTCGATGCCATAAGGAAAGTAGTTGGCCTTCGCTAAAGAAGGCAGGTTGTTATTGTTACCGTTGTCAATAAGCGAATCGCCGAACACAAACATCGCCGGAACCAATGGCCGCCGCCCACCGCCGGCTGCTTCTTGGGCCGTCGAATATGGAGCTAAAGCTTCCAGGAACATGAGAATGAAAAGCAGGAAGAGAGAAGAAGAAAACCAGGAGCATGATAAAAAGGCCATGGTTGTTAGTTTGAGCAACGAGAGCAGAGGTGCATGGAAGAGGGAGGGAGGGAGGGAATAGATATAGAGAGGAAGGGTGGTGTGTTGGGGTTTAGTTTTAAAGTTGAGTAAATAGGTGGGAAGAAAAGCCAAAAAACTTGGTGTGATGTTCAATGAAAAATTTCCTTTGGAGGGACAATGTCATCAATAGCTATATATTAATATTGATAAGATGGAAGCTTTAATTAATGTTTGAAATATATACATGATTTTTATTTAGAGGATGGTTAATTTCTTTAATTAATGAATTACATATCACATTCCTTTAACAAATATTTTATATTATTTATGTTTGATTTAAAAGAAATGCAATGTAGTGAAAAATTTGCAAGTACTAGTATGGTTATTTCTCAACTTAACCTTCTCTATTTTTTGAACATTTTGCTACAATAGCAATAGTCATCATTGTCACACCCTGGCCAGGTACAACTATTTAGTGGTAGCCCTCATGAATGAGCATGTCACCACCCTCAACCAACCCAATAATCTCCACTCCCTGAACATCATCTTAGTCCATAATTTTTAGGACATCGAACTTTCTATTTGGATTTTCATCTCTTTACTATTTTATTTCTTTCCTTTTGATTAGTCTCTTTAGGACTTACTTTGTTATTTCGTTGCAATATTAGCCCCATGAGCTTATGTGGCTCTTTCATGGTTCATTTTTTTTTATAAATATAAACATTTGTCATCTAATTTTAATTGCTAAGGGCATTACATATTACTTTGTTAATATCAATCATGATGAAAATAACAATATGAGTTAGATCATTTATGAATGAGATCACTTAGAGATTTTGTCAAGAGAACTATATTAAAAACACTCAGAGGGAAAGGTAAGATTTAAACTTCCCCAATGTCTAATTTATGTTTTATTTTACTGGAAAAATATTGAGCTCATATTTACATAGAATCTGAAAGTCCAACTACCAAGTTTTTTAAAAAAAAAGATATAAAATTATACTTCAATATTTTTATATATGATTGTGCATATTTTTGGGAATTTATTTAGGCTTATTTTCTATTTATTCAATTTAATGGTATTTGTTATTTACATAAATAATAATGATTAGCAATCTTATCCCAACATTTTACTTAATTTTATTATCATTAATTATATATATTATTTGAAAATTTTTCTTCACTTTAAATTATATAATGCATCATTAAAATTTCTATTAATATATTAAGAATTTTTATTATATTAATTAATGGTAGTTATCACATATTTTATGATTTTTTAACTATTTTTAGACGTTCTTACTTGAATTTTTAATGATACATTACTAACTTATCTATGATTTTATACAAAAAGAAAAATTTTAAAGCTTATTTAATTAATTTAAAAATAAATTAAATTCTATAATAGTTAATATTAATAAATAAACTATTGTTCTTACTGAATTTAAACTTAATATTCATTTCATTGGATTTATTAGATTTCCATACTTGTGATTTAATATATATGGCCTACTTTCTTAGAACAAAAAGTTCATATTTATCAATATCAAGCATTATAAAAATTTTAGCTCTGGTTGAAACAACTAGTTGATTATAGCTATTTGTGAATTAATTGCAATCATAGTTATACATAATACTCACCGAGTGACCACCAAAGATAATTAAAGTGAGTTTATGGTACGTAATTATATTGAGTAGAGTATTCCCCTTACCTAAAGAGTTGTATTATGAGTGTTTAATTAGTCATATTAAAGTAGCAATGTTATAACCTAGCAAAGTTTGATGAGATTTGTGGGCTTATCGCTTATAGTAAAATCCTTTGATTACTCCATGTGAAGGAATGATTGGAAGGTGTCTCAATTACCCATTTAGGAGAAAACATGTTGCTAGAAGATGTTTCCACAAACTCATAGAGTGAATGAAGTGCTTGTGGTGGCAAGCTCTAGTGCAAATCTTACTATTATCTTTGGCTTGGAGTATATGTTGGTCAAGGGATGATTGAACATCATAAATACTTGCATATCCATTTCCAATTATTGTATAACTTAGATTTATTTTATGTACATATTTAATTAACTTGGTATTTATGCTTTAATATTCTTTTGACGAATGTGATTTATATCCTTATTAGCTCATTTATAATATAAATTTATTTATTTTGTTTTAATTTTTTTTTGTAAGTTCATTGATTTTAATTTTTTTATGCATTTAAATGTGTGTAAATTGTTAGTTTATTAAAGTTTTTTTATAATATGTTGGAAAGACATTTATTTATTTCACCCAAAATAATAGCTATTTTACATGTATTTAATCTAATTATATAATATCTAATATTAATATAAACATTATGCATGTATTGCTCATTGAGTTTAATCTTAATTCCTACTTTATTTAATTAATTAATTTATTTTTATAATTATAATGCTACAATTATATAACCCACTTTCGATTATAATTATTGTGAAATTAATTATATCAATTTGGAACACTTTGATTTTTAATTTTAGATCACTTATTGAGTCCTAAAATACTCTATATTATAGCTTAGTTTTTGTACAAAGATCTTACACATATAAAAGGGAGTAACGCATGAAAAACTCAAATATTCATGTAAAAATTTAAAGAAGGAAAAAAACTATGGGGCTTATCCTTAATGAAATAATGTACTCTACAAGTAAAATCAAGGAACTTTGCTGTATCCTCAATTTAAGAAGACAATATTATAAAATAATGCACTTAAACTTGATCTCTTGTAGTTATATTTGAGATAGAACAAATATAGAAATAATCACATCAACCTTTAGATGTTGGAGAGGCATGATTCCACGATACTGTGGAGCACGCGCCAACCACGTATGTATACGTGTCATTTAGATAATATACTGATTTGTCTCTGTGTATCGATTCTACGATGAATGAGCTAACTTTCAAATCAGGGTGGATATTTAGTTTACTAATTCTAAGTTTAGTTTGAAACATCAAATTTTTTAATAAAGTTTTAAAGTATATATTATTATTATTGTTATTTTGTTTCGAAAGCAATCTAAATTAGAGAGGTTTCTAGCAGTGTCAGAATTCTTCCTTGAATTGATTCTAAAAAATCTCGACTCATCCAATCAAATCTGCTATTGTTTATTATCAAGAAAAACAATCCTTCTTAGCCTCTTCCAAGGTTTGGGTTTTTATATGACAATTTAATTCCCTAAACTATGCAGAAACCCCCATATTTTTGGTATTTTTCCTATGTGATTGCATTATTCTAGCAACAATATTCATATTCTCTTAAAACATTGTATGCCAACCTAATTGTTCCACTAGCCTACTTACATAGTGCTAGATCACCATTTTGAATATTTTAAATTACCAATTCAAAAGTAAATTAAGTACAAAAATTTTACATATCAACATGCACTTGAAAATAGTACAATTCACAAAATCATGGATTAAATCTAAATTCCCTTTATTATAGTTCAAGGAAGCAAGCGATTTATTGATGAGACATGGTACATGAAAACAAAATAACATTCATTTAAAATAGAAAATAAAGTTATATATAAGTATGAATAATCATACCAGAGTATTCAACACTTTGCACCACAGAATTTCTAACACTTACACACACTTACACTAATGAGAAGAAAAGAAAAGTACTCCCACAATATCTCTTGCTTATGCTTGTAGTGTTTCTCCACTCTCTTCAATTTGTCACTCGTTGCCCTCTATATTCTCTATTCATCTCCAAGTCTTCGATTTTTGTTATGTTCAAAATGACGGTCTTTTATCATTTATGTAGTCCAAAATGATTCAAAATTGTAAACAACTATCATTCCACATGACTAGGTGCCTAGGCATTGACCTAGAGCATAGGGCTTCCACACTCTCGGTAATTTTAGGTTATTTCAAGCGCCTAAGTGCTCAACATAGCTCCTAGGACGCCAGGGGATTTGGCTTCAAGTGCCTAGATGCCCAGGTTTGGCGGAGGGGCACTAGGTTAGTGCTTAGACACTTTATTTTAGGTCTTTTACTCCCAAAGTTTTCTAAACACATATATGCTGCATAAGACATTAAAATACCCATGTAAATGTAAAAATAGTATAAACAAAGTTAAAAAAAATAAATAAACACAAAATTCATCAAATTCCCCAAAACATAAATACGACTTGTGTTTAAATAATTCAATATCTAAAATTAAAAAACATTTAAAATCCATGGTAGATTATAAATTAAGATTGCTTTATTCTTTAATAATAATTTTGAGCAAATAATTCTTGATGTCCAAAATTCTTCTTAAGATTAAATTTATTTAGAAACACTTAATTTCTCAAAATAACTGACATTGATACTCTTTCTATATAATTACCTTTAAATCACTTTTATTTAGTTGACTAAAATTAGATTAATTTATAATTCAATTTGACTAATCAACTAAAAAACATTACTTCAATTATTATTGATGTGTAAAAAAATTGCATGAATTCTTTTATATCTTGCATATCTTTTTTAGTGAAATTACACTTTAAAAAAAAGTATGTTTATGTTTTTTTTGTGGGTATAATAAGTATAAGGAGTGGGGCGAAATGGAAGAGACATGGAGTAAAAAGGAAGTGAAATGGAGCAAGAAGGAAATATAGTGGGCTGGGGCCTCGACACACTAGAGTTCTAGGGTGCCTAAGAGCTAGCCCCAGTCTATGCAAACTGAGAGGCTAACACCTAAGTACCAACTGCTAGGCATCAAGGCCTCAGATGGGAAGCTTAAGGCTTTGGCACCATACTAGTTGGGTGCTTAGCGCCAGAACTGAATCGGGGACAATTACATCAGTTCGACCCACTTATTTGAAGCATCGTTTGGACGGATCGGAGACAATTTAAACAGAGGATATTGGAGGCAGTTCAATAAAACTTAAGGATTTTTGAAAGGGAATTTTGGAGAAAAAGGAATTGAAAGTTATACTAATCTTAAAGGTGTTATCTTTAGAGTAGAAGGCTTGTTCTAGGGTAGGGAGACAAAGTTTAGAGCAGAGAATTGATGAGGATCTGAATGTTAAAGTGAGGAGAGTATGAAGAAAAGCAGCAAGGGCTTTAGTGGAGCATTTTAAAGGCTGTATTGAAAGAGAGAGCGAGAAATAAGTATTCTTGTGTTCAAGTATTGTATTTTTATGTATAAACTTTGATATGTGGATTCTCTTGATTTCAATGAAGTTTTGTGATGTTTTCTCTATGTTTTCTGAGTAATCTCCTCTAACTTTTCCTTATAGTGATGTAGTAAGAAGTGTAGGAATGTGGAAATTGTTTTAAATTATTTTTAATCTTGTAATGTGATGATTTTTCTTCCAAATTTCATTTTCTCATTCTGGTCAAATGATTTGTTAAAATCCGTTGTGAACCCATAATGAGTCGAAAGAGCTATGACATGATCAACTAGGAATATCAGGTTTAACAATAGGGTATGAAGCAAAAGTACACTATAAGGAGATGCAAATAGATAGGGAAATAATCGTTGTTGGGTTCAAAGTGGGGCTTAAGGAATTAAAGCCACTTTAACAAAACTTCTTTATGCACTCGGGAGAGAGTAATGAAGAGGATTGCTCTTATTTGTCACTAGCCACATTTCAGTTTATATTTTCTCATTATCTGCACTCCACTACTATCACTGCTATGGAAGGTAGCTTTATCACCTGATTATTGCCAATTCAAGTAGGACAATTAGAATTTATGTAGGAGTAAAATTTAAACTTATTTGCATTGCACTAGGGACTGTTAACACAACTTAAACTTCTTTAAATTCCAAATTGGGGATAAATTAAGTAACCTAGAACATTTTCCAAAATTAGATCACCCTGTTTATCTGTGGGATCGAAATTCTAGACTAAAAGAAATTTGATACTACTTTGACCCTGCACTTGCATAATCCACCTGAGCATTGAAGCATTTTCTAGGGCTCAAAATTTTATGGCATCATTGCTGAGAATACGACGGTGAAGAGCTTAGGAGAGCTTTAGTTGAAATATTATGACTTAGAATTGGAAATTTTTAATATTATTTATATTTTTGTTTGTTTTACTATTTATTGGTGTGTAAACCTACTAGTGAACCTCTAGTAATGCGTGGGATTGGTCTAACATAACTTGAACCTTACGACTAAGAAATTGAGAGAACTATTAAGAAAATGAGTAAAAATGTTGTAACACAAAGTGTGATAAATAAATTGTAAAGCGTACATGGGCTTTTGCTACCGCTACATGGTTAGCTTATTATAGTTACATAAAAATTAAATTAACTACGAGGAAATGAAGCAAGAAAAACAAGAAAGTCTAGTACGTAAAAAATCAAAAGGGAAACTGCATTGCAATGCAAGTAAATAAAACAAAACCAGTGACCATATATGAAAGACCGGGACTAAGTGTAAGACATTGGTGAAGGTGGGGGCTCAGGGATGTGCTGTGAACTTTATAAATCCAACTTTGATGAAAGTAGCCAACCTAACAACCTAAGGAGGGAAATCTTTAACCTTGATCCAAATGATTAAACTTATGGACCTTTATAATTATAAGTTGTCATGCATTTGGAAATTATTTTAGTAAGTGACCAAAGGAAAATATGTTGAGATTTTCATACCCATTTTACACTGATTTTGATGATATTGCACTTTAAAGAAGGGTATTTTTGATGTTTTATTGCAGGTATGATGAATTATGGACTTTTGGAGAAAAAGAAATAAAAACGGTACAATTTGGAGCAAACACGAGCAAGAAATGAAATTTTGCTCTGTCACCTTTCGATAAGTCTTTCGATGCTTAATCTCTTTTACACTTCTTGCATATTTTCGAATGAGATTACACTTTAAAGGAAGGTTATTTTTATGCTTATTTTGTAGGGCTATCTGTTAGGAACACAACACCACTGAAATGGGGCGAAACGGAGCTAAAACGAAGCGAAACAGAGCGAAACGGTGGAGCTGCGCAGTCTGCCCGCCGACAGCGCCAAAACGGCGCCGATGGAGAGATTTACCCGAGAAGACCGAAAAAAGACAGAAAAACTTGCCGACAGCGCCCTCGAGCCCGCCGACGGTGCCCGGGATGGTTATGGGCTGAAATTCAACATATTTGGACGCTTTTTGAAAGATTTCTTGTGGCAACTCTTCAAACTTCATCCATACNAGAACAATCAGTTTGGGGGAACTCCTTTGGAGGATCCCTATTTACACTTATCAAACTTTATAGAACTTTGTGCTAGGGATAAGGCTAAAATGTGGTTATACTCATTAAGGTTTAAATGTGCACCACTCAATTCTTATGTATTTAAATATCTAACAGCTAGACATCTTCTTTTACGTATATGCCACCACGCCTATGCATGAAAAGGTGTATTTAATTCTTTAAAGATAAATAGGGGTATATTTGTTAAAATACAAAGACTTTGGTGCTAGAGAACAATGGATCTATGTTAAATAACAATAAAGGAGGTGTGCCATCTATCGTAATTGTTATTACAAAACTCAAATCATCATTGGG
Organism: Phalaenopsis hybrid cultivar; assembly: GCA_002079205.1. Classification (NCBI taxonomy): domain Eukaryota; kingdom Viridiplantae; phylum Streptophyta; class Magnoliopsida; order Asparagales; family Orchidaceae; genus Phalaenopsis; species Phalaenopsis hybrid cultivar. The sequence goes on along the minus strand of JXCR01115605.1, from coordinate 87,422 downwards.
ATCTCAAATTATCAAAATTTTAATGTTAAAAATCTATACATGATCTTACCAAAATATGGAATTCATTGGTTCCATAAAATTCATTCATAAGGTGAGTAACATGTCGTGCATATTTATGTCAAGCAAGCTAAATGTCATTATGGGTTGAAAGAAGTTTCTATTTAAAAAAGGAAAAAAAAAGTATTTATTAACTTCAGATTAGAGTTGACATATATTACTACTTTACTACTGGATTGATTGTTTTACTTCTCTGTTGTTTTAATATGCAGTCTAACACTATAAGTACGTTATATGTTTTGGATATGAAAAAAAATTCCTTAAAATGTATTAATTTGGTGATTTCGTAAAGTTTATGCATTTAGACCAAACTCTAATCTCCATTAAATATAACGACAACAACAACAACAACAACAACAACAACAAATCCTTTATTACACTAAGTGGGGTCAGCTAAGTGAGTCCTTTTCTCCATTGCGCCTTATTTAGTGTCATATTTCAATTTAATTCTAATAAATTAAGATCATTTTTATACAATAAGCCCGAGTCTTCCTAGGTCTACCTCTGCCTTTCTTAACATAAGTCGAATCTAAAGCATCTACTCTTCTAATCGATCATTAGATGGTTGACGTTTAATGTGGCCAAACCATCTAAGACGACTCTCTCCAATTTTGTCCATCAGTGGAGCTACACCAACACTATCATCTATATATTCATTTCACATTTTGCCTCTAAGTGTAAAGCCACTCATCCACCTAATCATTCTCATCTCGACAACATTTAACTTAGTTTTATGCTTCTCTTATAAAGGTCAACATTCAACGCCATAGAGCATTGCAAGTCTCACCACCATCATATAAAATTTTCCATTCAGTCTAAGCAGTACTTTTCTATCACACAATAGGCCCGAAGCATTCCTCCACTTCAACTAACCAACTTGGATTCTACTAATAAAATCCCCATAAATATCACCATCACTTTGAACAACAGACCCGAGATATCTGAAGCGTTCACACCTTTTAATAATTTGATCGCCCACAATTACATTTATGTCACTAGAGCTACTACTACTAAATTTACATTTCATGTATTCAGTTTTTGCTCTACTCAAACAAAGGCCTTTAGACTCAATGGTAGAACTCCATCACTCAAGTTTTTTCTGAACTTTTTCTCTCAGCTTATCCACAAGAAGGATATCACCAACAAAAAACATACTCCAAGGTACATCCTTCTGTAAGTGTCCAGTAAGATCATTCATAAATAAATCAAAACGATATGAGCTTAAAGCCAATCCCTAATGTAAACTAACAGAGATAGAAAAATATTTGGTCAATCCTCCTTCTCTTCGAAGACAAGTAACACCTCTTGTGTACATATCTTTAAGGACTTGAATATGGTTCATATCAACACATTTCTTCTCAAGAACTCTCCAAAGGATATCTCTTGGAACCTTATCATATGCTTTTTATAAATCAATAAAAATCATATGTAGATCCTTCTTATTATCTCTAAACTTTTCTATCAAACCTCTCAATAAATGTATAACTTCCATAATAAACCTGTACGAAATAAATCAAATTGATTATGAGAAATCTTTGTAATACATTTTAACATATGTTCAATTACCCTCTCCCATAATCTTAAAGTATGACACTTTAACTTAATTCCTCTATAATTTACACACTCTTGTGCATCCCTTTATTCTTAAAAATAAGAACCAAAATACTCTTCCTCCACTCCTCAGGCATCATATTAGTTTTTAAAATAATATTATCGAGTTTATTAAGCCAATAAACTCTCAAATCTCCAAAAAATTTTCACACTTCAATTGGGACATCATCAGGTCCTACAGACTTTCCACCCTTGGTTTTTTTAAAGCCTTCTCAACTTCTTTTTTACTAATGGGATGATAAAAATGAAACATTTTATTATTATAAATGATACTAAGATCACTAAGGTCAATCATATTTTCCGAACCTTCATTAAAATATTTATTAAAATAACTCACCAATCTATTTTTAATATCTTTTTCTATGAAAAGAACTTTTTGATTTTCATCTTTAATGCATTTTACTTGAGTTAAATTTTTGATATTCTTTTGCTTTATTTGGCTAGTTTATACATATATTTTTTACCATCTTTAGTATCCAATCTATTATAAAGATCACTAAAAGAAGATTTTTTAGCATCACAAATTGTTCTCTTAGATTCCCTACGGGTCATTTAATATTTTCCCCAGTTCTCTAAGTTGTTACATTTAAACCAATTTTTAAAACATATCTTCGTAAATTTTTTATCTTTTCTTGCACATTATTATTCTACTGCCAACTATTTTTATTTAAAGAAACTTTTTCTATTAATTCTCCAAGTACAACGTTTTCACTTATTTAAGTGTTTGTTACTTATTCCACATAGAAGTTTCTTACTCATGAACATCCCAAATTTTGAAATCTTAAATTTTACTAATAAAATAATTTTATTTGTATATGTTAGGTACTCTCATCTAATTCTATGATGATGATTTCTAGTATTCTTTATTTTATAAATCTTCATCTTAAAATCTATAACTAATAATTGATGTTGAGTATTTGAATCATCACTTTGAAAGAACTTACAATCATTACATTTTCGACGATCTCTTCTTCTCATAAGAAAATAATAATTTGTGTTTTATTAGATTCATTCTTATAAGTAATAATATGCTCATCACTTTTTTGAAAAAAGTATTAGCAAGTACAGAATGATACACTAAAACAAAATCTAATGTAGCTCCACCATCTTCATTAATCACTCCAAAACCATATCCACCATAATTATTTCTAAAATCTTCTACCACTATACCAACATGTCCATTTAAATGAAATCAAATAAAAATTCTTTCTTCAAGAGGTATCATTTATTTTAATACTTCTAGGTTATTCCAGAATTTATCTTTAGAACCTATATCTAAACCCACTTGATGAGCATAAGCACTTATAATATTAAAACTCTAGTATCAACAATAATCTTAAGGGTTATATTTCTATCTCCAACTCTATTAATTTTTACAAAATTATCTTTCAAAATCTTATATATAATTACACATACACCATTTCTAGTGGGACTCTTACCTGAATACTAAAGTTTAAAACCTAAGTTATCAATCTCCTTAGAAAAGCTTTTTCTCCAACCCATTTAATTTCTTGAATGCATAAGTTATTTAACTTTCTATGAATCATAATATCAACTGATTTCATTAATTTACCAGTGAGAGTACCTTTTTTCCAAGATTCTATCCAAATATTAGTTTGATGGACTAACTTCTTTACTTGTATCCTTCTGTAATGTGTGAACCCTTGCTTATTTGACACTCACCCAGACACCTGTAGTGGCCCTTGCACACTTTTTAGTGTATTCAGGCCATACACACGTCTCTTCAAGGGGACACCCTAGCACTTACGCAATGATCAAAAGGATTCATGTCATGATTTTTTTTATAAGTTTTATGTTGGTTGCCAACTATCTAACGTACACCTTTACTTTTCACATCCGAATAAAAATATATGGGATAAATTTATATTCTTAAGAGCATCAAATACAAAATGGATATTAATCTACATTGCTTACAAAATAGGTAAATATCTTCATTTTTGCTTCATTAGAGAATACTAATTTGCTTATTAAACTAGAATAACTGTACAACAAACATCATAAAACATTGTCTACATGGAAACTGAAATAATGAAAATTACAATTACAAGATTCTCATATTTTTCTTTTCCATTTTATAACATTCATGAATATGATAACGCTTTAGAGCTTCCATTTTGAACAACTATATAGTTTGGAGACCACTAAATATAAACAATCCTTTGTCATCTACAATTAGTGCATATAATATGATTTACCTCCAGATTGTATATTAACTTGTAACCTTGCAAAAAAATAATTTTATTATTCCACCTTTAAGGCAACCTAAAAAAAATAAAATAAAAGAAATAAAAACCTCAAGACAACCTAATGTTTGCAAAAAATTGTGAGGTCAAAGCAGGAATACTTGCAATAAGATGACAAAAATTCACCATAGTGGCCATTTAATTAAAAAAAAAAAGTTGTGAATACAAAAGGTGGATGATATCTTTATCTTTAGGAGGGGCTTGGCCCTGTGAAGATTAAAGACTATGCGGGATCTAGGTAGCGAGCGACAGATCTGGCCGACAAATGGTAAATCAAAACGACGATTGGCAGAACCCGCTGTGTCAAACATCTATGTGAAGGAAAAGTAGGTGTCAGATATCGAAAGCAGAAGGAAAGGTGGGCGTCAAAGCTCAAACTCTGAAGGAATCACATGCTTTGTCTGGGTGCAGCTTGCGTCCGAACTCTAAACGTAATATTTTTTTCCTAGAGTTGGCATGCAAAGCGCTCAACTAGAAAGGAGAAATAACCAGATTGATCTACTCTGTGGTTCAATTGGAGAATTTAAATTTTTAAAGATTGGTTTTTGTGGTGTTTTAAAAATCGTCGCAAGGAAATTTTAAAGCTCAAAATTTTTAAATCATTACAAAAAAATGTTGTTAAATCTCAAAATTTATATTAGTGAATGGCTATTTTTTATAATAAAATTAGGATTTGGCTCATAATTAATGGAAAAAAATCTGATTCTGAATAATTTCTATATTTTACTTCAGAGCGTATTTAACGATAAAAATATACAAATCACATGTATAAAATTTTGACACTGACACCCCCTTAGAGTCTGTTTGGGGCAACTTTAGCTTATTAATAGATTACTGATAAACAACTGATCCAGATAAGTTGATGATCAGCAGTTGAGCATGATAAGCTTGTTGGTTGTCCAATTGTGCTATTGGAAAACAACTGTTTTGCAGCTGTTTCTGGATAAATGACATTTCTGCTTCTATGCAGTAATGTTGTTTGCAACAGAATTGTCATAACATAATTTTTGTTACTCGAGAAGCAAAACACAATTTCAGGACAATACAAAAAAAATACACACTTCACTTAGCATTGCAGATCAAGATTGCTAAAAAAAGAAAAAAAAAACTATAAAAATTATAATAAAAATATGATAAAATTAATTTTAAAATCCAGACGGTGCATGTCACGAGCTACGTCATCATCCCGAGATATCATCCAACCCTGATCACTATTGGCAGCTGAATCCGCAGGGTTGACTGCTAACCTTGAGAACTCACACTTCTCTGGACTATCTGCCCACCGAGGGCATTTGTATAACTTCTTCCATAGCAATGTGCCCGATGTGACGTCAGTAGAAAAGTCTATAGTCCGCAGTTACAAAGCAATCATCAGGAGGTCCCTAAAATATTAGGGCTCATCTTTTCTGAATGATTCAAAAGATAATTCAGTCATAACAGAAGTTGAAACTGCTAAAAAAAGTAATTAATTACAATTTTAAATAGGCATGAGGTCTCAAATAACTCAATATACCAACCAAAAAATCAATCACTATAAGAAGATAATGGACTTTGTAAAAAAAAGGTTCTTGGTTGCCTTTAGCTCACTTAATATCGAGCTCGTCTGTGTCACATGTGCGTATTACAAAAAAAGGTCATCCAGAAGTACCTCAAAAACCCCTGTATCGAAAAGAAGAGATGTAGTTCGTTGCCTTTATCGGGATTTCACATGACCAACCAACAACAACTAACAACAACTAACAAGCCATCAAGGAGAACCCACAAGATCAAATGTCTCATTATGGACCTCAAAAACCCACAAAAAAGAAGCAATAAAAAAGAAGAAAAAATAATTACAAAGAGCATAAAATCTACAATATCTAAAATATCAACAATCGATGGAACATAAAATAAACATGAACTTTTTAAATTGCCCCTGTACAATAATCAATTATGGTTTTGTGCAGGTGCGAGGTCTCAGAAAACTAAGTACACCAACCCCTATCATAACAAGAAGATAACAAACCATATAAAATAGAGGTTCTTTGTTACCTTTAGCTCACTTAATACTAAGCTCATGTGTGTCACATATGCATATCAATGCAAAAAAAGCCATTGAGAAGTACCTCAAAAACCCCATCATAAAAAAGAAATGAGGAAATTAGCTACCTTTATCAAAATTTCACATATGACACTAACCAACAATGACTAACAAACCATGCAAAAGTACATAAAAAACACCCCAACATCAAAAATCAAAGAGGAACTTGGTTGTCTTTATCAGGATTTCACATGTGACACAAACCAGTAATAAATAACAGGCTTATTTGTGGTTTTTAAAGATTAGTGTCACTTGAGTTAGTTTTTAAAGATTGAAGTGTCACTTGAAGACAAGTAACATTTTAAGTTTGGGGGATTTTGATACTCCTAAAACATATGTGTTTTTAGACACATTTTTATACCTATTTTTGAGATATTACACTTTAATGGAAGGTATTTTGTGTTTTTCTTTCAGGTACAAGTAAAAAAGTGAAAAATGCTTAAAGGAGTGAAAAAAAGATCAAATTTGGAGTAAAAATGTGAAAATTGTACTAAAGTGTTTTAGCGCATAAGCACTAGATCTGGGGCTTAAGCGATGGTGAAACAGAGAAGGCCGCGCCAGAGGCCCCGCACTTAAGCGCAAGAGGCAGTTATTTGACAGTTTTCTTTATTTGGCTGAATTTTGAAGAGGTATTTGAGGCACCTATTGGCTTAAGAGGGTGGTTATGACCGCAAAGAACAAAAATATTACTAAAAGACTTGTGAAAAGAAGCATCCTTTGGAAGATTTATCGAATGTGGACACATTTTGAAGAGTTTCTAAGGCACCTTTTGAAGGTTTATAAAAGAAGAAAGTTAAGACATTTGAAGGGGGTGCTTGAAAGTTCTAAAAAGAGTTAGAAGAAGAGGAGTTCTAAGGATTGAAGAGATAGTTTTGGAGAGATTTTCAAGCACCACAAAAATTTACTTTATCCTTTTTGGTTTTAATTTATTTTGAGAGTGTTGTAAAAGAGAAGAGATTTAAAAGAACTTCAAGAGTTTGGTGGAAGATTTGAGATAAGTTTTTATCTTTTATTTTAAACTACTTTTGGTTTTAATCGAGACTACTTGTTGGTTTGACAATGATTTCTACTTTTAAATTAAAGTGTGTTTTTATTTTCTTCATGTATTTTGAGTAGTTTTCTTTATATTTTTTCCATAAAATGATAAGTAATTAAAGTGTGGATGGAAGTTGTGGGGAGTATTGATCTTTAATGTTGGAAGAAGTTGTGATGATTTAAATCAATGAACTTCATTTATTTCTTGACTTGACCTAATGTTGGAAGAAGTTGTGATGATTTAAATCCATGCACTTCATTTGCTTCTTGATTTGGTCATTCCTAAATGTTAAAATTTGTTGTGAGAACATGTAAGAACCGGGCTGGTATTGTCTTAGTCAACAATTAATGTTAAAATTTGCTGTGAGAACATGTAAGAACCGGGCTGGTATTGTCTCAGTCAACAATTGGAAAGAATCACATGACATTTTATGAATGAGAATGTAATTTGTATGATTTAGTGCAAATAAATAGAAATAATCATTGAATGGTGTACAATTAGAGGACTTTAAAGCGGCAGGTTAAAACCCCCAACTTGGTTTATTGCTTTAGGTTCTGATATGAGATGTTAGCCCTCAGGTGGAGGGAATCATGGGAACTCTAGAGTCAGAGCTGTTCCCTGCCTAGCGATGCTAGCCCCCGGGTGGAGGGAATCGAGGGAACTCTAGAGTGAGAGCTGGTATCTTCCCTGCCTAGGCGGTCTTCAGAACTATTCAAACTTTAAATTAGTCAATGTTCTTTATAACATCTCTGCCTAGCCGGTCTTCAGAACTATTCAAACTTTAAATTAGCCAATATTCTTTATAGCATCTCTAGTAAGGGTAAATAGGTTATGATACGAGATGTTAGCCCCCAGGTGGAGGGAATTAATGGAACTCTAGAGTGAGAGATGGTATCTTCCCTACCTATTAGCCTTGAGGTGGAGAGAATCGAGGGAACTCTAGAGTGAGAGCTAGTATCTTCCCTGCCTAGCGATGCTAGCCCCCGGGTGGAGGGAATCGAGGGAACTCTAGAGTGAGAGCTGGTATCTTCCCTGCCTAGGCTCGAGATGTTAGCCCCCAGGTGGAGGGAATTAAGGGAACTCTAGAGTGACAACTCGTATCTTCTCTGCCTAGCCGATCTTTAGAACTATTCAAACTTTAAATTAGCCAATGTTCTTTATAGCATCTCTAGTAAGGGTAAATAATATAATTAATCTTATTTGGCACAACACAATTCGCTTACTTCCATAACAAAATTCTTATACTTATTACTGATTAATGATAAAGACAAAGATATTTTTCAAATTCAGTGTTTTTCTTTTACATAAACTCAACTTATCTTTTTAAATTGTTATTATTCTATCAAAATATCAAAAATACCAAAAAGATTTGAATTTTATTACTGCGAAAATATTTTTAGTTTAAGTAATTGTCTTTTTAAAATATAAAGTTTGTTGTTCAATAATGCATATTGCGCATTTCCTTGTGGGTTCATTCAGGTCTCAATAAAAAAGTTCTATATTACTTAATAATGATACATATACTTGCGTAGTATCCCAATATAAATATAAATTAAAGTGTTAAATTCTTATTTTCATCAAGATCAAGTTTTTGGTTCTCTTGCAACGTAAGGAAATATAAGTGAAAAATATCATCAAAGACATTGTTATACTGTTGCATATAAGCAATTTCGGGATCAACAAGCCATCCAGAAAAACCGACAAGGTCGAATGTCTTATCAAGGGCCACACAACCCTACAAATAAAAGTACAAAAAGAAATCAAAAAAGGAAGAAAAAAAATACAAACAAAATAACACTTCCAATATCTAAAATATCAATAATACACATAACACAAAATAAACACGAACTTGATAAAATAAACAAGAATCGTCAAATCAATATCCAATAAGGGCGTATGTAATCCACTCTCGCAATTCAAACATTTTTATGACACATTTGTCATCCTGAATGGAACCTTCCAGTGACTTTGCCTCTGAATATAGTATAGATTGACCTACATGAAATTCTAATACTTCTGGATGGACCTGCTTGTGATCGTCGTTAGCCTTGCTGAAGTCTACATCTGTTCGGGAATGATGTTGTTGAATGTAGTTGTAGAGCATCATCGTGGTCACTACAATCTGCACATATTTTGGAAATGGATACATCGACAAATCACACAGTATGACCCATTTCCTCTTCTACACTCCAAACATTCTTTTAACTACACCGCATAAGGAGGAGTGCTTTTTGTTAAACATTTCCTTCCTGCCTCGAGCAACACCGCTGAATCTTTCTAAATCATAAATGTGATATTTCGTATCTGGAAATGACTTCATATCCCCCCACTATAAGAGATATTCAGCATAGACCAAGTAATATTTACCTGTCCCAGATACCATAATTAGTAATAAACTAAAACAACTATTGTCGTTGATGGCTTTATGAACTTGGAGGTGGGTGAGGGAAGCTGTCTTCAGTTTCTTATCGTAAAAACAAAAATATGACTATCATGTTCAGAGTCTTCACGACTAGACATCACAAAAGTAAAACACATGTTGAAGTCACATACGACCATCACATATTGTGTGGTTGATCCACACCATCCAATGTCTATGACTAGGGGTGTAAACGAACCGAACACGAATGAAANAAATCGAACACAAACTCATTAACGAACCGAACACGAACTGTTCGCGAACAACGAGCTTTTTTGACAGCCCTATCTATGACCTTTTTAGCGTTGGATACTCGTGCATCCATATGGATTCCGTTAATTGCTCCAATGTTGGATATCCTTTTGACGTCTGAATGTAATGTGTTAAGAAGAATTACCTTACAGAATGACATATAATACGGGTCATTTGCAATATTTGTTGGATTTGTATAGAGAGTTGGATCCTCTAGCTTAATTAACTTTGCTGACAAACCGACAAGAGCTTTTAAACCCACAGTAAATACATGTTAATTGTTTCCAATGAATGTTGGAATCACTCCATCGCTTCTACCAATAATTTATTCTGTGATAAAATGTTGAGGTTTGTTGCTAACACCTCTCTTGTTGTAATTCTTGAGGAGCCATCGAGTCCATGATGGCAAAGTAGTTCATGGAGTAGATCCAAAAATATGGGTTTTGTCGAACAAAACATGTTACTGAACCATGTGGGGTGTCCTTATAGTAGCTCACCGATCCATTTATCACCAAGAACTTCTAAAAACTGAAGATGGAATATAATGAGCAGAAATAATTACAAAGCAACATATTGATTGTTTGTGCTAGAAAAAATATCATCCAAATCAAATAACTCGTCAAACAAATGGAAAAAAAATCAAAGCCAATAAAAAATAACTCCACAAAATCAATTGTCTATAAAAAAAATGTAAATAATCGACCCGAAGTTTGGGAGGCATCTGCATGAATATCAAGCTGCAAGTCCGGTTCTCCAACAATTTCAAGGAGTTTAGATAGATCAACTTATCCGACCTAACTTCAAGATATGTTTTCAGAACTCAAAGAAAGTCATCTATGAAGGTGTCATGTGAAGTACTAGCAAGAATTGTGCATGCTTCTACAAGCTTTGTTATTGTGTTTCTGACAAAACAAGTTCTTCTTTTTTTTCCTTTTCTCCACCCTAGGCCACTTCGACCGGCATGTGGGCTCCAACTCCTTCTGGTTTAGGTTGGGACCTTCACCTGACCCACTTACCTACTCGGTCTCCAAGTCCTCTTGTATGCTTGCAAACCCATGCTCACTTGGGGTGAACACATGAGTGTCCGTTACAATAACCCCACTTAACATACAATCCAACATCTTCTCTAGGTCTGGCTCAATGCCACTTAATTTGAATTGATTGGCGGCTGACACTGCCTGCAACATATGAGAAAGTTTATTACTTAAAACATCTTATAGAGATAAAGAATGAAAAAACAAACCTTTAGGGCTTTGGTTATTACCTCCAATTTCTCAATCCATCAATCCCACGAAGCATCAATAATCCGTTTGATTGGATCCCAACCCAAGCCCGTGGATCCCGATTTTAGTTCCTTCCATAACTTCCATTCTTTTTTCAACTGATCTCTCTTGTTCTTAAATTTTAACCTATCGTAGTCCCTTCTTGTCATTTCATTGAATTTCTTCATAATATTTTGTCACCCTTCTTTGTTACAGTAGGTGGTGGTCTATTTCCAAGCTCGATCTTTGTAAGACAGAGGTTGCAAAATATGATTGTGGTTTCCCTATCTCACTTTGTAGATGAAGCAACTTCATTGATCTTAGCCATTACATTACTAAATAAAGAAATAAAACATAGTAATATTTCAGATCAACCAGAGAAGAGTGAATACCACAAACCCTAAACTTACACACACAACCACATCCCCAACACAGCCGCCAAGCACATCACCTACAACCACCAGACACACTCACAACCAGCACACACACACCCAAGGCCAGCCACACACACCCACAACCTCCGCGAACGCCCACAACCACCAAGCAATGCACCTACAACCACCACACACCCTCACAACCAACACACACACAAACCAAAACACACACACACACACACACACATTCACAGTTAGCACACACACACCCAAGGCTACAAAACACACACACACACAACCATCATACACATACACCCAAGGCCAAACATCACACACACCCAAAACCACAACACATACAACAACCAAGCACACATCCCTCCACACACACACACACACACACACACACACACACANCATACAACAAACAAGCACACATCCCTCCCCACACACACACACACACACACACACACACACACACACACACACACACACACACACACCACAACCAACACACGCCCACCCACCCACAGAAGGCCAAACACACACACACACACCCACAACCACCACCAACACCCAGAGACACCAAGCACAACACCCACACACACTCACAACCCGCACACACACACCCATGGCCACAACACACACCCAAGGCCAACCACACACAACACTCAAAAGCGCGCACACACACACTCACATCCACCACCAACACCTATAGGCCCAACACAACCAGATGGAGCAAACAACAATAAACAAAAAAGCGAAAGCAGTTGAAGCAGCTCATATATACCAAATTCCATTACATTTCTTCTAGAGGCCACAAACCTGATTAAGCAATGAGCAAGCCAAAGACCAGAAATCGCAAAAAGCAAGCCAAATTTCACTTTCACCAACCACATTCACCTCTATTCACTTTCACCCTTTCTCCAAATTATCCAAAAATCGAAAAAATCTCGTAAAGAAATCCATTTGACCGGAAAAACACATAGAGAAACCATTCCATCGATAAAATGTCTGAAATTGCATATAGAAGCACATTCCATCAAAATTACTTATAGAGCACAACAACCAGTAGTATGAGGTAGGAGGAATAGGCGATCGAGCGAGTTAAAAACGTACTAGAGATAGAGGCGAGCGAGGAGGGACCTAAAGCATAACGGGGGCCGAGTGAGGAAGGAGAAGGGCAAACGCGTAACTACAGAATGTAAGAACTTGTGCCACGGGATCGAGCCCGTGGCCGTGTAAATAATAAAACACAAACTACATATGTGAATAAACACGCGAAACACAAATTCCTCGACCACATTTTCAATACCACAAATACATCAATAAGTTGTCCCAAACAGGCCGAGATGCCCCCATCAATTGGCACTTTGATAATGAGTAGATTCAGTGTAGTACGTTTTTGATGTTGGGCAGGCAACTTTGGTTAAATGGCGACTAAAAAGTAGACGGTAGAAGTAGTTGATGGTGTAAATTTATGGTCCTCCAGCGGGCGGTTGGATCGTCAGAAGCTTTTTATCAAAAGAAAAGGTTATTTAATGCATGCATTTATTTGGTCAAAAAATAGTACCCTTCAAAAATTACAGACTGATTGGACTGCTATTTGTCAATTACTTTTTAATTTTAGGAATAATTATATGCATGAATTTACTCATAGTTTCACGGTAAGAAATTATATTTTTAATCACTATGTCGGGCATAATGCATAAATACGTTAAAATTAAAATTTTATTTTATTTTTTAGCTATTAAATTGGTCCATTATTAATTTGATAAAAATGAAAATAAAAATTTGAATTTTATTGTGAATTTTAATGTTTGAATTAAAATTTTAAAACCGGCAAAAAAAGTATTAATTTTATAAATAATAAATTTTGGAGTACAATAAACATAAATTATTTTATTTTATTTTTTATTTTTGCTTTAGCAATGCTACCAAACATATGTATACATCGAAAATGTGATTATACAGATTAGGCAAAAATTCAATAGATCTCATTGATAAGATACAAAAAGGCTGCATCGGAATAGTTGAAAGACAGAAACGTCAATTGTTATTTCATTCAATCAAAATCTTAAGTCAATCGAAAAAAAATACAACTGAGCGAAGGCACATTTTGCATCTGATATGGGGGAAAGTTGTGTGTATTCAACTCCTTCAACCGATTATGGATTCCTTCACAAATAGAGCCATTGGTCGCTCCCTAGGACATCTTTGCAATCTTCTGTGAAGACCACTTGTTTGAAGAAGAGCTACCTATCAAATTACCGTGACGCGCCAGCTGCCTGAATGATAAGAAGGTCTCTAAGGGGATTTCTTTCCAGAAGACCAACTGAAGACCTTCCAACCGACCGAAAACCAATCGAAGACCTTACAACTAACTAAATTATTATAAGTTAACCGAATGCTAACATCAGTGAGACACTAATACCCCACTTCAAATAGTTATCAGTACAAAATTATGCCAACAATGGTTACAAATATTAAAGGATCTTGGAATCAATTACATATTTGTAAAGGTGTAACAATATATTAATTACTTATGACATTTCAATTAAAAAAAGGGACAAATATGTAATTTACAAGACACATCCTATGATTTATAAATTGGGGGTCAATTCTTCAAGAAGGGACTACTAGAGCTATTCTGAGAAACATTGTGTTATTGGCATTCTACTTCTCTTCCGCTCTCTATTCTTCACATTCGTCCAACGCTTCATTCATTGGACATGATCCACATGACAATTTTGGATTCAACATCCTAAAAGACGTGGTGAGCATGGAGTGATGTCGCCAACAAAAAGATGAGTGTGTCAAAGGAAACCCATTTAAGCATACTTTTAACACGAGATAGATAGTTCCAGAATTTGTGCAACAATAAATTCAGGAACTCCAAGACCAAATAGTGGGAAAAAATGACACAAGTAAAATGTGTTGTACTTGAGCAAAGAGCACAGGCTCCTCGAAAATCAAATCTTTGAGTATTTGAACTCCAAGGCCATCAGATAGCTCATGGATTCAAACGAGTTGAAGAATCTCATTACAAAGACAGTGTTAGGTCCATTCCAAGGAACATACCATAAGCAGTGTGAATGGAAGTCTACTAACGACCGGAGAATGCATTCTCCCGGTAGGTTATTGATGTAGAACCCCTTGAGAAGATCACAGTTCCATCTTTAGAATCTAACTAGAGTCAGAGCGATCCGGGCAATCACATTTCATCTTTTGAGTATTGTATATGTCTTCTCAAGGTTTCCAACGCATTAACATGTCAGTTTTCTACACCATACTGACGAATTGAAACCTCAGGTGGTTCAATGGCCTTCTAGTAGAAACTATGACTTCCTTCGGTGAGTTTAATAAGTCATTCACGCCTTAGTTTGCAGTGCCCAAAAGCCTCACAATGATTTAAAGTCCATATGACAAGCCAAGCAGAGTTTGAATGAAAGCCTCCCTGGAACTGGCCAACAACTATATCATGATAGAGGAATATGCCTATCTGCCTATACCAAATAGAAAAATATTTGATCACCGCTCAGAGAAAAAAGGGTACACAAGATGACGGGTAGAGGGAGAAGGATGGCCCTCACCCAAAACAAGAAAGAGGACATTCATATCAAAGTAACACAGAGGCCTCACAAAATTCATGAAGATGGAGGTAATCAAATTCCTGATCAAGTAACGACCGAGGAACAAGAAAACCCACTCAATTAAGGGTTTTAATGGCAAAGTAGGTGGAAGATATTCAGGAGAAGGAGTACTTCAGAAAGGTTCCTCTGAAGAGAGCTAGAGCTTTCCTCTGGAGCACCAACATACATTAAAAGTAAAATAAGGACCATGGTTCAGACATGAAGTAATGTAGACTCCTTCAAAGTTTGGTGAAGAACTGATTTGTGTCAAAAAACTGAAGGAGTTTGTGGTCACCAAAGCACAAACCTAGAGGCATGGAAAAGCCTCTACAAAAGATCAATTAGATGAGCCTGTCCAAGAAAACACTATCCACATCATCGGAATAGTGACAACTATACTGGGTGGAGACCCTGTCAGAAAAATCAACCGTAAGAGGCTCAGAGGAGGGGAATATTGTGTTGTTGCTTACACTTTGAAGTCAAAGCCTCTTCGCCCAATTATGCTTTACTCATGTGGATTGGCCCCGAGTGGAGAACCTTACAACAATGCCATAATCATTACAAAAATGCTTAATAACTACTAGGTAGGTAATATCTTGGATGATAAATGCAAGTCTTAGAATATACTATTCAAATCAACTTTTAAGAAAATGAATTTGTCAGTTGATTGCTTGGTTGCCTGACCGAGCCATTGTACAAGTTTTTCAGCGAATGAAAGGATGTCTTAGGTATAATTGGGTTGATAGTCACTTCAGAAGAAGATGGTGGTCAAATTACTTACATGGAGGAACTTTTGTGGTTAATGCACAACCCACCAACAACGCAATCTTCGGTCGCCCCACTGCTTAATAATTTTATAGTAGTGGCATCCACCTATCTCTTTGCGGTGAAGTTTTTGTGGGACAAGAAATGTTCGTGGTAATTTAGAGCAGTCTCAGACATGCTAACTCCAAGCTGTCAGTTTTGTGGAGCATAAATTAATTGACAACCAACACCAATGATAAGGGGTCTCAAAACCGATAAAACTACAATCAAGATCCCGCTACCCTTGACGAACCTGATAAATTTTTTTCTAATTAGCAAGAACTTTGATACAAGGCACAAAGATATATTGATCCAGACTCTCCAAGCACATTGAGATGCCTTTGCCTAGTCAGTAACCAAAATTTCAGGCATCATGATAAACTTAGCATGTTGCTGAATTAAAATCAACATAGTCTTCTGATGTTACACAGATATTTTGTTTACAAAAGATAGCAAAAAACGGGACTGAAAATATTTTAGCGGCTAGCGTGTACAATCGATATGCTTTAAAACTTAGAATTTGATTAATGGTCTACACATTAGGGGCACTAAACAAGTATACGTACCGTTTCAAGTAATGTACAATTTTCTTTTAAAACTCATGTATCGATCTCACAGGGAAGGTGAAATTACTTTTTTTATCCAAAACTCTTTTTATAGACTTAGTAAAAATTTACTTAAAATGCAAACAAAATATTAGGTAAATATGGTAGCAAGTTTACGTGTGAAATAAAGTTTCTAAATTCCTACCAATTCTATTTCAAAGCATAAGGAAAATGCAAAGTGTTTAAACTAGTTTTATAAAGAAGAGATCTAATTATGTATAAGTTATTTCCTCTTGCAAAGAGATAACAATCAATATATGAATTAAATGCTTAAAAGTTAAAATGTAGTTTTGTGCCACATATGAGCATACATATTTCTTTAACCTCTTTCGAGCGCATAAAGAACTTTGACTAACTTAGAGTAAGTTCCTAAATCACAAGTTATGCTGGATAGACTCTAGTCTCTCACTTCCAGATTACCTATTGTGCCCCCTTTATAGGTCTAACTGGTCCTTAGATTCCAAATCAAAATTAAATTGGTAAAGATTTTAGTCTGTCACTCTAAAATCACCAATTTACGCCCATCAAAGCTTATCTCCCTTTTTATTTGCACCAATCAACCTTCTCACCCACGAGATAAAAGTGATTCTTACTAGTTGAGGAACACATAGCCCTCCAGGGTCATTATAGATTCACAACATGTTTTAACATTCCAATTGGCCAGGTTGAAGTTGTCAATGAAGTACGAAGTAATAAATCATCACAAGTATGAAATAAGAGAAACCTTAAACAAATCTAATCCTACACATGATTACTTCTTATTGCAAGGAGAAGGATACTGGAAAATACTCAGAATTCATGAGGATAACACAACAAAACATGATTTTATATTAAAGTCCAGTCTTCACAATAAAATAAAAAATAAAACATAATTACAAAATACTTATCTGAGACTTCTCCTCAAGCAAATCCTTTGAAATTCCTTAGACATCTTACTCCAGTAGACACACCAAAACACATACTACAAAGACTCTCACTCACTCCCGAGCCTCACGCCCCCTCTTCACCACCAAAAGCCTTCACGCCNAAAGAGCCTCACGCCTCCTCTTCACCACCAAAAGCCTTCACGCCACCCCTCTCTAAGAGTCTGTTTCGACTAGCCAATTGTGTCTTTAAATAAAGCTTTTAAAATTGTCAAGAGTCATTTCAGACACCTCTTCAAAAATTTTCAAAATTTATTGCACAAAAGTTCAACACGTTTTTGGCGCTTAGCGCCCAATTTTGGCACCTAGGCGCCAACCTTATGAACATCTTTTTTAAGTACCCGACGCCTAGGCGCCAGATCCTGGCGCCTTCAAATGCTACAAAAAAATTCTCTATTCCATATTAATAGATATATGAAAATAACCCATGGTTGCTTTAAACACCCCTTCAAAATTCGGCTAAATTCAATAGATCTTCTAGAAGGGAAGTTACTGGCGCTATAGTGCATGTCTGGGCTCTATAGCGCCTACTACATGCGTTTGTGGCGCTATAGTGTTGGGCAGCGCTATGACGCCATACAATTTGTGTCATTTTTGCTCATTTTTCCCTTATTTTCTCCAAATGTCCATTCCATGTACTTGAAACCAAAAACATACAAAATACATTCCTTTAAAAGTCAATATCACTAAAAATATGCATAAAACGATCATAAAATATACACTAAAAACATGTAATTTTAAGGTGGATCAGAAAGCTGTAAATTTTATAGACTTAAGAAAAGTTCTAAAACATTAATTTGCCTTAGCTAGGAAATAAGTTTAATTTTCAATGTGAGATGGAGAATGCTACTAATCTACTTCTAAACCTCTAACTTTACTAACAAGCTAACTACACTTAGTTAAAAGATGCTGGAAAGTACAAGTTATTGAAAAAATTCCCTCCCCTTGTAATGAATCTAGTAGCTAGTGTAAGTGTAGAACAACTAGAATATTTAAATAAATTTGTGACAAATATGGGCATGCATTTTCTTTACCCTTTTCCAAGTGAATAAGGAAACTAAGTTAACTTAGAATTTGTTTCTACCAAGAAACCTCCTAGTTATCCCCGTTAAAATTATATCTTTGTGTATTTGCACTAAGCTACTGACTAATTTTTCTTCGGCCTATATATTAGTGTTGTTCTTACTAGTTGATTGAAGTCATAGCCCTCCAGGATCTTACAGGTTCACAACAAATTTTAACACTGCAACTGACCAAATTGCAATGTAGATGAAGTTCAAAGGAAAAACCATCACAATTAAAAAATTAAAATGATTCTAGTTGAATCTATTCCCTACACATACTACCATTTCATCACAAGAGGAAAGAAACAAGGGAATTACTCTGATTGCATCAAGAAAACAACAAAGCACATCATCTTATATCAAATCAATGTCAAATATTATGAATTAATTCACTAAAAGACAATTAAAATACAAGATACTTATATTTTCTCTTGGAAAACGAAGAAATATTCCAACTCAAGTGTTCTCCTTGCAATCTTACAACAAATCCTCACAATACTTACAGATCTCAAAGTAAATACAAAAAAGAAAAAAAAAACTTTTCCCTTTTTCTTCACTTCTTTGCATTGTTATCTTCTTCCTTGACTTGCCTAATGTCTCCTCCTTTCTAATCATTTCCCTCACTGACTCCCCTAGGGGCCCAAATGTGGCGCCTAGGAACCATGTTCTCTGTTGGTCAGGAAAAATGAACTGGGTCCTGGAATCAAGATAGGATTCGATGCCTAAGCGCATTCTTTTGATGCCATTGTGCCATGGAGCAGCGACTAGGCGCCCGTTCAGGTCTAAGCTCCACTGCTCCAATTGCCTTCATTTCATTTCGTTTTCGCTCCAGTTCGCTCCAATTATTTTACCTTTTATATTTACATCCAAAACATGAAAATATCTTCCATTAAAGTGCAATATTGTAAAAAATAAGTATAAAATGCAGCAGAATAACTAACATGTTAACGGACATCTCACCAAACAAAATATATAATAAATTGGTGTCGTTGGGTCGACAACATATCACAAGAGCAGGAAAAACGACCGGACTCCGCATATACATGCCCTGTCCTAATTCTATAGATGAATATAGATTCAGAATTAAGGTACGAGACATGAGTAACTGCTCCTAGTCATCGTCACTTGGTTCGATGGGTCATGCACCTCAGAACCCGTGCATGTACCTTTCTGCTGATACAGATTAGATCTTAAGAACTATAGTCAAATACATGAAATGTAAAAAAAGACTCAATATGCAGAAAAGTTAGCTGAGGTTATATCATGTAACACATATGAGCCATGCCCGATAGGAGGATAACTCAGCAACACATTCAGAAAATATTAGCTTGTAAATTATTATTTGCTCCTTCCTTTTTATGCAATGAGTTTAATATACCACATATTCAAAAATATATATTTTTTTGCACATAAACATGAACACAAGTCATGTCATGCAAACAGTGCAAGTACATAAGCAAGAAACAGAACATGCAAATGAATTTGATCAATCGACATGTTGGATCGATCGGGGTGGTCGACAGATGTCACGCCTAACGTGGGTCGGTCGGGCCGGGACGATCGACTAGACCCTAGTGATCGATCAATCGGGTCAGGGCAACAGATCAAGCCAAGGTGGGTAGGTCGATCGAGTTGGGGTGGTCGATCAAGTTGGGGTGATTGGTGGATCAGGTTGGGACAGTCGATTGAGTCGGGGTGACCGATCGAGCTGACATGATCGGTCATTCGGGATAGGGAAGTCGATTGAGTTGAAGTGATTAGTTGCCTAATTAATCAGTTGATTGGAAACCTAAGTGACCGATCGATCGGGTTGGGGCAGCTGATCGAGTTGAAGTGACATGTGTGAAATGATACGTGCAATACATCACGACATAACATGCAAGAGAATACAAATGAACGTGCTCGATAGCAAGCTCCCGTCCTAACACTCTCACATAGGATTCCTAGGCTTTGATTTATGGATATCTAGCAAGGCTACCTCCGATTTTGACGAATGAGTTGGGAGATTTTCCTCTTAATTTTCCTTTTAACACAAAATCCTCCACTGCTTGTAGAATAAAAATGCCCTTCAATTTCTAAAATGAAATGGCCAAAGGGATTTTTCATTCTACAAGCCTCAAAGGCCGCAATCTCATCATAGAAGGTTGGAGCCAATCAAAACCGTGGGAAAGTCACATCCCAACCGTACATTTAGGAGAAGTATTTGGGGGATAGAACTCAAGGATTCGGAGGGGTTTGATCCACGAAAATGTTCCCTAGGTATTGGTTTTCTCTAAACACAAAAACCTAGCCTTAGTTTCTCTAACAACCAGACCTAGAGGGCCGATAAAAATGAAGGCGTAAGAGTTTTAAACAATTTTCACCTCCGTGATGGTTGATGTGGCATTCTCACCTTCTTCTTCCGAGAGCAGCCCAAGAAAACTCAATCCTCACAAGAAAATAATGGAGGAATGAGACGGTTTGGAGTGTTGGCTATCGTTTTGGAGGAGAGCGAATGCTGGAGCTTGGTTACAGCCTTGGAGGAGACTCACAGGGAATATTTTTTCCTCGGTTGGTGGCTTGTTGGAGGGAGGATAAGTTGAGGTGGAGTAGTGGAGGCTTACGGTAAGGAGTGGAGCTGCACCGTAAGAGTAGTGGAGGCTCACGGTAAGGAGAAGTGGAGGAAAGG
>JXCR01115605.1:19043-44645 GCA_002079205.1 Phalaenopsis hybrid cultivar | reverse complement strand
ATATATATATATATATATATATATATATATATATATATATATATATATATATATATATATATATAAAATTGAGTTTATAATTATATAATTATATATTATATATGTATATGAATGTAAAGCGCGCATGGCTCGGTTGGCGCTATCTCTTCCTCTCTTTCAGTGTGACCCGCATTCGACATTTGGTTTGGATTTTATTTGTGAATTGTTGTTTGATCCCTGATCAGGCTAGTTGGCTTCCGTGGCAGGCTGACATGCTCATGGGTTGGTTAGTCAGGTCAGCAATCGTGTCTGCAGGTTGGATCTAAGTGCCCATCAGCCATCAGGCACACAACTAGATCTGAGTCACTGGGCGCCAACCCGTAGAACAGGTGGGGCTAACATGTTGGCTCAGTACAACAGCTCTGTAAATTGCCACATCAGCGATCTGTGCGAGTTTTGTATTGTGATGGATCCAATGATACATGGAAGGCAATTTAGGATAGGAAATTAATCAATGCATTAGATTAAGTGGTGGGACTAAAGGGATTAGATTAAATGCTTGTGTTACAATGGCCCAGATTAGGTTAAAAAATATGTATGTTTTGTGGTTGAAATGGTTAAGATATAGGTTTTGTGGGTTTATGAAAAGGGGATTATGGGAAGTTAGATTTTAGTCATGTGAAGAGGGAGGCCAAAGATGAGAAAGATGTTTAAGGGGGAGTAAGAGAAAGAAGGAAGAAGATAAAAAGGAGACCTAAGGGCGAATAAGAAGAGTGATAGAAGGAGATCAAAGAATAGGTAGAAGAAAAAAAGATCCAGAGGAAGGGGGAGGGGGCGCTAAGCGCAAACTCGAGGAGAGTAAAGAGGAAGAAGTTTTCAAAGATCAAAAAGTAAGAAGATCAACACAAGCCTAAGCCCAAGAAGAAGAAAAAAGGAATATGATGCAAGGGGCGGCCTAAGCCAAAGGAGGATCAATAGGGATAAAATAAAGAAACGAGTCAAATTTTCCTCACTGTACCTTTCAGTTAGGATGATGAAAAGCTAGATTTTTCCCACTGTGCATTCTGTCAAAGATTCCCGTGTGGGGGAGATTCTCGCCCCCATAATTGGCAGAGGAATATTCCAAAATCCAATGACATGAAGTTGATACCTTTTGAAGACAAGCTAGCCCTTTCTTTATGAGCATGGAAGATCAAGCTTGTAGAGATTGACCATATTATTAACAAACACAAGAATGTGAATCACACCCATGTAATATACATATTGTCAATGGGATGCAAGTTAGCAAAGTGTTAGGATAATTTATCATTCATGAAAATTTTTCTCTCCCAGCAACACCATTGATTAGAGCGTGGAGACATCATTGGATTTTAAAGCTAGAATTTTGATGCTTGAAAAGGAGAATAGAAGGTTGTGATCATTCATGTAATGTCTTTCATTGGGACTCAAATGATCCCCCCACTTTCTTGAAAAGCAAAGGTGTCGAAGGTAGCTCATGGGAGCATATTTTCAATGATGAGGAGAATGTTTAATTGAATTAGTGTCATTTCTTCTGTTGCATGTTGTAGCTTGTGTACGAGTTTGCCAACATCTTGTTTTAGATATCTCTTCACCTACTTTATGATATTTGTATTTAAAATACTTTCCTTTATTTAATGTAGTAAAAATTTTGATAATGTTTTTGAGGTTACTTACTCCTTTCCTTTTCAGTCGACTTTTCTTCACCGTTCGGGCAGTTATATGTTGTTCTTGCCTAGCTTTTGAGACTACATTGCTTAACTTCTAGATTGTTGCTAAGAATGTTTAACAATGCCTAAGTTGTTTAGTCAGGAAGCGTCCACTTGATGACTAAAAACTTTAGTGGAGTAAATTGTAATCCATGATAGTTGTACGGCCAATTCTAAGTTGTATAGCCAGAGATGCTCAACAATCTTAGTCTGTGTTGAAATTGAGTCCAAAGAAGACCAATTTAGAACTTAAAACCTATCCTAGGTTTTATAGGTAAAGATGTTGATGAAGTTAACCTGTAATGGACAAAGGAATATAAAATCCACTAAGAATAGTTGACATACTTGAGGTTGTTAGTCAAATCTTTTACTTGATGATTGTAACCTATTGTGGAAGAGGTCAAAGGGAATCAACCAAGAATTTTTTATCTATCGATCATTGTTAGTCAAAGTTTTTGCATGATGACTATAGCCAATGATGGAAGAGGGTGAATCGAGTCCCCTAAGATTTATTAAGCCCATAAAAAGGTGCTAGAGATGCTCTAAACTTCTCGAGACTGGGGTGG
Organism: Phalaenopsis hybrid cultivar; assembly: GCA_002079205.1. Classification (NCBI taxonomy): domain Eukaryota; kingdom Viridiplantae; phylum Streptophyta; class Magnoliopsida; order Asparagales; family Orchidaceae; genus Phalaenopsis; species Phalaenopsis hybrid cultivar. The sequence goes on along the minus strand of JXCR01115605.1, from coordinate 42,373 downwards.
AGATCACAATGGATCATAATTTTTTCTTGGAAATATAGTTGTATTCATACTCAAGAATATTTTTTAGAAACTTGCCATTTGTGATTTTTGAATATCTTGTCGCTTAGTTGGGGTTTTTTTCACACGAGGTTATGAAGCAACCCATCTATCAAATTTTTAAGAGATCAACTTCCCAATCCAATTGAGAAAGAACACCAGTATAGTGGTGGTGCTTTAGAAGCCTTATTTGGACACAGAGCCATAGTAAAAAGTTGTAGGAGCTCTGAGCCACATAGGTTATAGTTGGTCACATAGGATATAGTGGTATGTTATGATAATGTCGATAGACCATAGATGCAAAGTTGGGTTCTATATGAGTTATGGGTCGCATGGGCCGCAGTTGGTCATGTAAGATGTAGGAATGATCTTTGATGACATTTGTACGCTACAAGAGTTAGAGTCAGGAGCTGCATGAGTTGTATTCCATGTAGGATGTATTTAGTGATATATGTCATGGTGATAAGCTACGATAACATCCTTAGGTTGTAGAATTTGAAGTTAGGAACTGTAAGAGCTATAAGTCACATAGGTTTTAGTTGGCTATGTAGGTTGTAGTGGTGAGTTGTGTTAATTTTTATGAGCTACATAGGATATAGTTAGGAGTTGCACAAGTTGTAAGCCATGTAGGCATTAGTTGGTCAGATAAGACATAGTGAGGAGCTGTGATAACGTCTACATATCGCAGAGGCAAGAGTTAGAAGTTGCACGAGCTAAAGGCCATGGAGACCCTAATGGTGAGCTATGATGATATCTGTATGTCATTGAGGTCAGATTTGAGAGCTGCACGAGCTGTAAGTCATGTAGGCTACAGTTGTGAGGTGAGGCGACGTTTGTAGATCTTAGGGGCCGAAGTTGAGAGTTGCATGAGTTGGTTGCCACGTAGTCCATACAAGGGCACATAAGTTGTAGTAATGAGATGTGAGGAGAAAACTTTAGATGCCTGAAGAAAGCTATCACCTTTGGGGTGTATTATTCCACCGTCTTCTAAAGGCTTTGTTGTGTTGTATGTGGATTGCTTTGCTACACTGTAATCGGGGTGTTTCATTGCACTGTACGTGGGGTATATTAGTACCCGTCTTTGAGGTGCATTGTTGCATTGTGTATTGAAATACATTGCTTCGTTCGGTGATTCACTGTTCTTCAACATATGTTGAGATTCTGCAATGTACATTATGACTCCAAATGAGGCTTCACTGCAAGGAGCATGTGGTGGTTAATGGTAGTCAATGATAGAGGGTAGTCAATGGTGGTAGACGATGGTCAAAAGATAGTGATTGAAGGTGGTCGACAACGGTATGAGTGGGTGAAATTTGTCTTATCTTTAGTGTATAAGCATTGTTGAGCTTAAGCTCTTTTTATTAAAGCTTTGATCTTCTTTTGGCTCCCATTCTAGGTCCCCTCTCAAGAAGTGGGTAAGGCCCTATATATAGCATTTAGGTTAGAAATAAGGAAGGAATCCATACTAATTGATTGGATGATTTGTGGAGATTACCTCGATCAGACAATGTTTTGTGAACATTTAAGTGTCTTAATGATGTTAAAATTGAGTGATCTTGGGCTGGTTGGACTCGACTTGTCAAGAAGCTTGATTTAACATTAAACTTGTCATATTTGGATTAAAAACTTCTAGGAGTGGTTTAACGGCTTAATCAGAGCTTGATTTCAGTTGGATTGGACCAATTTTTTATCATCTCATCAAGCTAGTCAGTTTGACTATGAGTTTGCTAAACTCAGTATTATAGATGATTTTTAATTGAAATTTGAACATTTCTTACCCAAAAAATTATTTCGAGATTCATGTCATGTCTTGAAATATGTGCAGGGTGATGGAAATACATTCATGGCCTATCACACATATATTAAGATTTTTCCAAACTGGAATAGTTCGATTATCTGTGATCAATAATAAAATGATTTATTCTCCCCCCACAACTAAAGGAAGCAAGATTTTATGATTTGAACAGTGAATGGAGATCATTAAAAGTAGAAGAGCTGTTGAATAAATAGTGAATAGAGACAAATACCAATGTTTAAGATTATGGCCTTTTTATAGACTTTGGAAAGCGTAGTTATATCTGATCATCTCTGCCAAAAATCTTGACATTCCATCCGACGATCCCTTTTAATCACTTTCAGATTTTTCGATAATTTAGTATCTTGATTGACGCAATCTTATAAATTTAAGGGATGTTAGACATGCCAAAGTTTTTACTAAATTATAAAATTTGTCATGCAATTATGCTTTGAGTGACTTATGAACAGGAAAAACGAATCGAACTTGAGCGAACAGAGCATCTGTTTGTGTTTGGTTTTTTTGAAATTAAATAGATTTGAAATAGACTCGTGCTTGAAATTATTCGTGAAGTGGGTATTCGTGTTCAGTTCGATTTGTTTGAATTTAATTTGAATTGTTCCAATTGTTCGTATTGTTTGAATTGTTCGAATTACTCATATTTGGTTCATGCTTCGTTTCAAATGAGCTAAACATATTAAAAAAAATAATAAATTTAATTATTTATTAAAATGTTATAAAAAAAAAAGTGAAGAACAATTTCATATAATTTAGAATTAAAAATTCTTTTTAATAGTAATTTAAAAAAATTATATTTTAAATTTTCCAATTAAATATATCATAAAATTTTAAAATAAAATATTTTAAATTTATTAATTTTTAATTATTTATTATAATTAAAAATATGTTAACCGAACACGATCAAACAACTTCTTGTCCGTGTTCCGTTTTTTTATAATTCAAATTAAGAAAACCTTGTCCTTGTTTGCTTCGCTTGTTTAACGAACGAATCAAACGTGAATTTCTCATCGAACCAAACACGAGCTGTTCCTGAATGACGAGCTTTTTTGACGGCCCTATTTATGACCATTTTGACTCGATTAAAACATTTTAGCTGGTATCATTTGCTTTGTCTGGTCGAATCGCATGATAATCTCGACTATATACTTATTAAAATTAGCATTTAGAAGATCATATAATGTATTTTTTTATAATCCAAATAGCTATATGTTATGAGGATTGAAAATATTGTCAAAATTCATATTTATTGATGAATTTCAAGCAAATGAAATTCCTAATAATTTCTTAAAGTGATCACTTATATCATTTGTTTAATGACCACAGGTTATACTTCTTTATAAAAACCCACACATTGCTTTCCGATGCTAGAACACTACGACCATCCCAAAGGTACTCGTTTTTGGAAAATGGGCTCCACGACACGAGAAATTATTGCATAGATGTTCAATAATAGAGGACCACGTGGCAACATACACGGTTTGGGCCCAGGTTGCCACATGACACCCTGCTATTGGACACCTTATGCAAATTTACATGAGATATCCTGATGCAATAATTTCTCCCACGACACATGCAGTTTGGTTGCAACATCCACATATCTATAGCTAATACGATGTACGTATATTATCTAAATAAAAGTTAATTTCATAGAAACATATTATAATTTAATATAAATATACATATTCATTTAAAAGAAATCCATTTTATTTTTTATTTCAATTAAATTTAATTATATTATTTGATTATAAAAAAAATTTATTGGCAACTTAGGTATTATACTACTTAGTTGGTGAAAGCTAGTCAGGTGTTAATTCCAAACTTTTAAATTAATTTTTTAAGTTTATAAAATTATTTATTAATAATTAATTTATAGAAAATTAAGTATGTATTTAAAATAATAAGGTTTTAATTAATATTAATAAATGATTTATAAGATAAATACAATCATTGAAAAATTTAAACAAATTATAAGACCAATCCATGTCATATTGACCTTGTTCTCTCGATTATAGCCCTAAAATTATATGTGCAACTTAATATTTGTACATAATATTACATAGTCAAATAGTATATATTTAATTTGTTGTCCCAAAGAGATGATTCTATGCTTAACGTCTTCTTGCACTGATTAGCACAAATGCTAGCTTTTGATTTTTGACAAAATATTAAATACGGAATTTGCATGCATGCGAACTTCCTGTACAAGCATGCGTTATACCCATGTGTACAATAGCGTACAACAATGTTGTACAGGGAGTTTGCATGCATTCAAACTCCACCCTGATTTTGATGTCCATTAAGGCATGCATGCTAATGTGCCTTAACTTTATTGTCACATCAAAGCATTTAGATTATTGATTTATACTCAGATTCAACAATTAAAAGATATTCCTGTACAATCATGTTGTACAAGTTATACTCATGTGCACAATAGCGTACAACATTGTTGTACAGAGAGTTTGCATGCATTCGAACTCCACCCTGGTTTTGATGTCTATTAAGGCATGCATGCTAATGTGCCTTAACTTTATTTTCATGTCGACACATTTAAATTATTGATTTATACTCAAATTCAACAATTAAAAGATATATTAATTTAATAATGTGTGTACACACCAATGGTTATATACCTGAATGACATTTTTATACAGAGTTCGGATGCGAAGGCTAATAAGTCTCACAAACCTTGTAAGTCCATGTCAAGAAATTAGATTGTTTTTCTAAATTGAGCCCAAATGCCTAAGTGACTAAATCATGCTCATCTGCCGAAGTGGATGAACTAAAACGGCCTACCGAAGCTCTCATACTTGTCTCTTCCATCAGGACGATCTAGCCCAGCTATGGAAGGACAACTATTACAGTTAGTCACTATTACTTGCAAGGACACAAGTTCATCCTTCTTTAAAAGTGTTTTGTGACATCCACATTGCAAACTTTTCACCGAGACAATCCCTGAAGGCGCAGTTCAATACGAATTATATTATTTATTTCTTTCTTCCTTGTATATAAAAGGGAAGTCAAGAGAGTAAGGAGGGTTGGGGTCTATAAAAACTTATCGAGTTCATCTCTCTCTCTCTCTCTCTCTCTCTCTCTCTCTCTCTCTAGCTATAGGAAATGTTATAGCCCAAGAGGCTGACACGCCTAAAAATTACATACTTTTACATATAAATTTCATGCTCAATGATATTTCACTTTAAAGGAATGTATTTTTCTTGTTTTTAGTTCCAGGTACAAGAAATGGAGTTCTGGAGGACATCGAGCAAAAATGATGCAATTTGGAGTCAAATCGAGCAAGGACGAAAATTGTGACCTAGCGCATCTTGATGTCTTTCTATGCTCAATCTCCTTTGCATTTATCACATTTTCTTAATGAAATTACACTGTAAAGAAAAGTTATTTTCCTGTTTATCTTGTAACTATAACATTTGGAGCAGTTTGGAACTGAAACGGAGCCAAGCACAACGAAATAGAGCAAAATGGAGAAACTGCCAGCAGGGTGGCGCCTATGCACTAATCTTGCCTAGAAAGTGGCGCCTAGGTGGCATAAACAATTAAGGGGCGATTTTGGGCAAAGCTTGGCTATTCTATGTGGTTTTGGAAGATTTCATGCAACTATGCACACCCCCAAAGAGTTATGCAATGAATTTAGACATTTGGAAAGACACCTTTTGGCATTTCACATCTTTGGAATGAAGTGGTGTGTCTCTTAAAGTGATAATGTGTCTCTTGGAGAGAAGATGTGTGTCTCTTGGAATGGAAGGTTTTTGGTTTCTTATTAACAAGTGGGGCAGGCATCCTCAAAGAGGAGAGGAAGAAGAGTTTAGAAGGAGTTTTAGAGAGGGTTGAGCGTGCTTCTTCTAAGAGGCGAGTGTGTGTGTGTGTGTGGAGTGTTGGAGACTTTTGGGGATTTGGAAGAAGAGTAAAGAATTGTTATTTGTTGTGCAAGGAGAGCGTGAATCTTCTATAAAGATAGTCTTGGAATCTTTTTGTATTTGCTTTAAATTATTGCAATATAGTTATGTGTTTTCATTGTCATTTTTAATGAAGAATCCATGTGTTTTCTCTATGTTTAGTGAGTAGTTTTCCTTAATCTTTTTTCTTGTTATGAGAATTGATTATGTGTAGGATTAGAATGATTTAAAGATTTCTTTTATTTCAAAATTATGATGATATTTTCACCAATTCTTAATTTATTTTACAAACTGATCACTTGTAATGTTAAAATTTGTTGTGAAACATAATGACCCGGGAGGGCTATGATTTCACCCAACTAGTGAGTATCACGCTACCTTATGAGGAGGGAGACCACGATCTAAGGAGAGTGCAAATGGATAGGGAGAGAAGTTTTGATGAGTGTAGAATTAGTGTTTCTAGGGTGACAGACTAGATCCTTTACTAATTTGGTATAGAGTTGAAACCTGAAGTCTCTAGTAGATCCTATAGAGAGGGCACAGTGGGTAATCTAAAAATGAGAGGCTAGAATCTACTCAGCATAACCATATAATAAGGAACTTATTTTAGATTAGCTAATGTTTGGGTAAGCTCCTATTTGTCACAAAAATACATTTAAATCTTTAAATATTTGATTCTTACACTAATTATGATCTCATCGCAAGGGGAAGGGGATTTTAAATATATAAAAACTTTCCAAAATTTATCCAACCTCTGTAGATTAGATTTTATTTAACATTAATATTAAAGTAAATTAGTGATGTAGAAAAACCAATTTTTTTTCAAAATTCCAAACTAAGGCATGAAAGTAGTAGACTAGAACTAGCCTAAGGAATTTCTTATCTCGCTTCTCTGTGGGATCGATGTTGGAATCTATATTACTTGAAATGATACATGTACTTGTGTAGTGCCCATACTGTGTAAACTATTAATAAAAGAAAATTATAACATATTGATTTTGCACACTAGAAGCTAAATATAAATTGGGTCCAGTTTTTTGTCTTCTTTCGGATGCTAAATTATTATGTAATTGCGGGTCAGGTCAAGTTTTTTACGTCGTTGTCTAAGAAGCTACAGTAATAACTTTAGGAGAATTTTAGTTGAACATGTAGGACTTAGATTTGGAAATCGTAGTGTTATTATCTTGTGTGATTTTCTATGTTTATTTTAAAGAAAACCTAAAATACCAAAAGTATCTTTGATATCTGTCCTATTTGTTAAGTTTTTAAATTTGTATACGTTGTTCAGGAGCATAAACCATGAGTTTTATGACCCAGATTTAGAGAAAACTTTTAAGAATATTATGAATCAGAAAAGACTCCATGAATTTATTGTAAAAATGATGGATCAACAAAATAATGAATTTTCTGTTTTAGATTTTAATGTTAGTCGTTTTGATAATTTAAACCCCAAGAGGGTAGTGAAATTTCATGAAGATATGATTATTATTTTAACTTTTCATGTTGCAGATATTGCGAGAAAGTTAGATCAATATAAAGGAAGTTATCCTCAAGGACCCCCATTATTAAGGAAAATTTATTTGGACAATTTATTGAAACTAACTCTTTTGAAACTAGTCATGAGACATATAATCCTTATTCTGATTATTACTCAAGTTTAGAGAATCATTCAAACTTTAACTAGAATAATAATTTTGGAGGAGAAAACCAATTGTGGGAAGATAATCAATTTAATAATACATGTAATTGGAAAATTCAGGGAAATTTTAACTTTGGACTTTCTTTTCCTCATAGATTTAAATTCTACCCAAAGAATGAGGAGGAGTTATTGATAGAAGAGGTTGTGATTCAAATGGAGAGTGAACTAGAAAGTTAAGGGCCACAATTAAGTAGATAAAAACGAACTGAGGCAGATAATTAATTCAATTAGCAGTTATCCTTTAGAGATTTTACGTAGTGACCCTGAGATTGATCTTAAGGAGAAGAATGGTGGGCAAGAGAAAGCTGGCCAACTTAGAAGTGGAAGAGAATTGGAGGATATGATTCAAATAAACATTGAGTTGAGAAATATGGAAAAAGAGATTGAGAGACCAATTGAATAAATTCATAAGTAATTAGAGAAAACTATTTCGTCAACCAAGATAAATATAGAAAATCATCTCCACCATTTCTTCAGACCCAAAGGGAAAAATTAGAAGACAGCTTGAGACAGAAGAGTAACCTAGTAGAAATTGATCCAGAATCTAAATCATCTCGAGATCCAAATTTTAGGAGATCTTGATTTATCATATATAGATCCATTTCTAATAAATTTTAAGGATGAAATTAATATGCAAATTAAGAAAATCATTAGAAGAAAATTGGATCTAGAAAGAAACATGAGAAATTATAATTTGAATTAATTTGAAAAAGAAGAGTTGAAAGAAAAATTAAAATTTGAGGATTTAGTAGGAATCCCAGGATCTGAAAAATATTGGGAGATTGATCAAGTATTACTTAAATGAAATTTTGATCCGAGAGGAATCCTTTGTTGAGTTGGCGACGTTAAACCAAGCATTTCGTGGGAGGCACACCATGGTTATCTTTGTTAATGTGATTGTTAATGATAAGGTATTTTTGTTTATATGTTGAACTCTGATGTGTATTTTTCTTAATGTTGTTTGTTTGTGTTGGATTGATTTACGTGTGTTTTAAGTGTGATATTGTGATCGTAGTGAACTATGCTTGTATTTTTTTTTATGAAACAAATGTTAATGTCGTTTGTGGTAGAAGAATGCATCTTTATATTCATGCCTTATTTATTTTATGGCAATTCCCTCTATTGCGAACCTAAAAATTATACATGCCTGCTTTTATACTTAGTACATGTACTAAAGTTTAAGCTTCCTTTTTAGTTTAATTAAACTAAACTTCAAAGTTAAACTTTACTTGTCCTAAAAGAAACTACAAATAAATTTTATTTGAAAAATGATTTTTTTTATGTGGAGTTATCTTAAGATTACAAAAATTTTAATTATATAAATGCAATATGATAAATTAGGAGAAACTTTAGTAAAGGATGAAACTAATGTTGAGATGTTTAGTACAAAATAGTAGGAAAATTATTTTATTATTTATAGTAGGAAAAATTGAATTTTTAAAAAATTAAGGTTTATTAGAATAATACTTTTTGAAGAATTTAGATTTTATTTAAAATTCTTTATTTTGCAAGGATGGACATTCAAAACCTCGAACAAAGGATGAACCTCAACTAAACACAAGCATATGTAATAGTTTGGAATCATTAGGAATCTTTCCTTGACAACAATATGTAAACCTTTCAAGAGTACATAGTAACCTTAACCGGGAGTTTTCTTATGTAGTTTTGACCAGTTAAGATATAATTAACTATAAGGGTTTACCCTTATGAGAGAAATTGAACCCCAGATTTCTAGTTAAAGGGACTTGATCTTAATGAGGCATTCTTATAGAGATGTTTTCACAGTGTCTTGAAAAACCTGATTATAATTCGATTAAGCACTTTGAAACCTTCTTTATAGGATTTACCCCCTAAAATTATTTTCCACTACATTCTTCTTTCGTTTGACTCCATTATTATTGTCCTCCTTCTTCCTCTCTGAATTCTTAATTCTCTAGATCATTAACATGATATGAAGTGGAGAAGTATTGGGAGGGAAGAGCAATGAAATAAAAATTAAATTGGCGACTCCACAATGACAACGACATCAAGAAAACAATAAATTGAAGATTGAAGGCGCTACTTTAGGCAGCACTGGACATAAGTTGTCCTCCTCTATAATTCAAATACAATTTTTACTTGATTCACAAAATTTTCAATGCATGTGCAACTTATTTGTGGATTCATTAAATTTACATAAGGAATGTATCATAAGTTAAAAGATAGAATAAGACTTTCCCAAATTGTTTAGAGCTAACTTGCACTCATGATGTGTATTCATTATTATGTATTTTGAAAGAAATAATAATAATAACATGATTGGTTATGAAATTCATAGCTTAATGATCCTAATAATTAAGTAATGGATTTAGGCTTAATAGATCTTGCTTAGGATCATATGTGCATCGTGAAAACTTGGTCAATATATGATGTTAATAGCTATAGGTTTCATATGAAGTCCTGGACATAAGGAAAAAAACTAAAAACACTTGTATTTATGTTAAAATGAATAATAATTTAGATGATAAAATGGATTTCTACTAGATTCTAAAAGAAGTTGTTTAATTAGAATATCTTGACTCTGAAGAATGAAGTTTATTCATGTTCAACTGTAATTTATTTGATCATACTCTTAATTATGAAATAATTCTTAGGAGGTCGTATAATATCTGTGAAGTTAAATTGAATAGAGGAAATCTTAAATTTGATCCTTTCATTTTAGCAAAACAAGCGAGTCAGGTATATTTTCTTTGATACACCGACCGAGCAAAAGTTAAAATTGATTGGGTGGTAGTTAATATTAATAAGCTCGCTCATGAGGTAAGAGAAATGTTAAATTTTTATATTTCAGTTGATTTTATTCATAATAGATAATTTTAGAGAATGTTAGTGGCACATACGAAGAAATTACTTTTAATGAGTATGATTCTGGTGATGATTTAGATGAAAAAATTCTAACTTCATCATTTAGTCACTCATAAGATGATACATAATAAAATGTGTATGTTATCTAACTTCTTTTATTATTAAATATTGTCTTCTATTTGAAGTTTTGCTTCTATTAACTATTTAGACTTCTATTTTCAGTATTGATAGTTTGCAGATTGTACTTTACATTTTATTCATACTTTTCTTTACTATTATTACTTTTGTTTTTAATTTTAGTAGTTTGTATATTGCACATTACAATTTTGTCTTCTATTTATTGTTTAGATTTTTATTTTAAGTAATAGGGCTTTATAGATTGCATTTTATATTTTGATCGTACTTTTATTTAATGTTATTTACACTAATTAATTTTTATTTTTTTATGCTGATGGATTCTAGAGTTGGTGATTATCTCTCTCCAAGTAGGAGATATCGAAGTGATTATGATAGTAGAAAGGCAGTTGTTAGATGATGAGGCAATGGAACTATACAAAATACCACTTTTGTCTAAATGTCCCAAAGGATCTTCATTCCCTTCACTCGGTCTCCACGTACCTCGCTCCAATGTCGTAACCCTTGCCTCACACCCCGTTTTACATTCCGTCTCCTCCCACCATACCAATATCACCTGCCTTGTTTCCATGTAGGTGGTCCTTCATTTGAGCTAAGTCCTACTACTGTCAATAGAGGTGCTTCAGGCAACATGAGATGCACATTTAAGTGAAAGAATGTTGGGCTTACATAAGTTTTTAAAATTAAAGAAAAATTAAATTCTATTACAGACATTTTTATGAAAATAATAATATCTTCTTTTTAGATTTTATCCCTCTATGTAGGCAGTTCATGTCATCAAGGATATCATATGAAGCAATTGGTTCGCTCCGTATTTATCATGTCAAGTTGAAGTTCATGATATGTGATTTAGAGAGTTTGTAGTAAATTTTGAGCATTAATCTTAAGTTTTATAATTTTATCCATCTAATATCTTGGTATTCATTATGCAGATGTTCTCCTTGTGCCTCGAGCATGACACACATCAGAAGAAGCTTTGAGCCTAGTGGGGGCCCATCTCCATGATATGTTTACTAAGATACAGAAGAAGGGTAGCGCTCTGTGGGGCTCTGGCAAGATATGTAGGCCATTTTTTGTAGAGCCTAGAACACCTTTGGCTATGTAAAAAAGAGTCAGTAGATGAAAAAAAAAGGGTTATGATTGTGGGGACATGTGAGCATCCAAACAAACTGACGGGCACTCCCACATATGGAGTACGAGAGGAGGATGATAAGAGTTATTTTGCTCGTTATATCTTAGTTGAAAATAAAAATTTAATTTTTTTTCTTATCTTAACATACCTATTTGCCATTAACACTCAGACCACCAATGGGTTGACTCTAGATCCCGAATAACCTATGATAGTGGCTATAATATTTCTTATATAATTATAATTAATCTTCAAATTAAATTAGCCTCCAACTACTTTTGTAAATTTTTACAGAAACATACTAGCGAAGAAAGGAGACTCGTACTTAGCGCTTAGGAAGAGTTACTAACTCTAGTAATAATTCGTCTGAATATGATCTTTAAAGATAGGCCACTGAGTTGAAGAAGAAAGGAAGAATTTATGGCTTGAGATCACATGCCCATGCATACAATACACATCTATCCTTTGCATGATAGAGCTCTGCATCTACCCATGAGGATAAACTTAGTTGACATGTTGTCGCATTCAATATCGATATAGAGACCTGATTTGTTGTTAAGTTTGTCGAGATGGAGGTCAAAATAAAAATGGAAACAGTTGTGGCACGACGTAAGGCTCGTCAAATAGGGAAGCCGCTTATAGAGGAAGAGATGGAGGAGGAGGATGAGGAGACTGATGATGACTAGGGCTATTTTTTTATTTTTTGTTTTGAGATATTTATGTGCTTATGTATGTTATATACCAATATATTATTTTGTTCTCTGATTCAATAGATTAGAATTTTTTTTTTCAAATTCTTAGTTCATTCATATGACTTTGATCTAATATTTATTTGGATTGGTAAATTAGATATGTGATGTACATTGCATATATTTATGTGATGTGATTGTAGGTGTGGAAAATATAATGAAACAAATGAGGTATTTTTTTATTTGTTTATGTATTGTTTGTATCATGCAACTAACGGTCTTTTGAACATCCTATCAATACGTACTAACTACTAAACCGGTCTTAGCTTGGCATGAACCGATGAGTCGCACCCCATTGGAAATTATTTTTGACGTTAATGCTTTACCTGTCATTTTATCATCGATATTAAATGTCATCATAAAAAGGGTTTCCAACAAATTAAAAGGTAACAATAAAATTTATGTGAGAAAGCCATTAGTTTTTACATCCAATGATATCTTAAAAATTTCTGATGATTTTTTTACCATAAAAAATCAACTGAAATCTTGTGGTGTAAATGAAATAAGCTGTAATATAGCCATAATCAAATTGTTAACAAGTTTTAATTAAACTATAATCAAGTCTTAATCAAACTATAATCAAGTCTTAATTGAGTTCCTTTACATGCTCGTTTATAAATTTTAAATTAAAGTATTTTTGAACATAATTAACTGTTAATTAATCTAACGATCAAAATTGATCTATAATCAGGCTAAGCCACGAGTACCTTGTTAAATGCTTAGTTCAATTGCGGCCCTAGACGAGGCTCGATCTTCAAGTTTGTATTCATTCTTGTTTGCATGGATATGATATTCATAACACTATCTTTACCAATCACTAATTTACATTTTTATCCATTCATGTAACATATAATGAAGATACTTCTTCTCATCTCTTTCTCAACTTCGCCCGGTTCATTTGCAGCCCTATTTCACCTCCCAAAAGAGATCTTCAGGGTGGTGGGCAGCCTAAGACTTAAATACTACTTTTTGGCCTTATACCTAACCGATGTGAGACTTTTGTCTGTGACACCTAGGAGTGAATATATTCCTTGTACTCAAATCTTACATTTGTTGCACCCTTTAAGTTTTTATGTTGCCAACAACTATATTTATATGACGTTGTTGCAGCTGGTATCCTACGCATCAGATAGACGATATAATGCACTGCGCATCTCACGTAACCACAGAAAGCGAGATTTATCTTACCCCACACAACAGCAAGCCGAGAGGTTAAGATCGACCCAGTCCATGCAAACTCTTTTAATTCCNCACATCCTAGCTGACCTACCGTTTAGGTGGCACCAGCGAGATCAAGCTAAGGTCAGGAACTTCGTGTCGCGGTTGCTCCACTCTGCTGCGGTCTCTTGAATTGAACTTTGTTGCCTTCCCGCGAAGCAAATGGGCGTTGTGCCGTGGGTCAGTTTCGGGGCGGGGGCGGAGAGAGACCATAAGAATGATTCATTTGGATCGACCGACATCCTTTACTAACTTGGTATAGAGTTGAAACCTGAAGTCTTGGTAGGTCCTATAGAGATGGCATAGTGGGTAATCTAAAAATGAGAGACTAGAATCTACTCAGCACAACCATATAATAAGGAACTTACTTTAGATTAGCTAATGTTCTCGAGAGAGGGTAAATAATAGGTATGCTCCTATTTGTCACAAAAATACATTTAAATCATTAAATATTTGATTCTTACACTAATTATGGTCTCATCGCAAGGGGAATGGGATTTTAAATATATAAAAACTTTCCAAAATTTATCCAACCTCTGTAGATTAGATTTTTATTTAACATTAATATTAAAGTAAATAAGTGATTTAGAAAAACCAAATTTTTTGAAAATTCCAAACTAAGGCCTGATAGTAATAGTAGAATTAGCCTAAGAAATTTCTTATCCCGCTTCTCTATGGGATCGATTTTGGGGTCTTTAAAGATAATTTTATATTACTTGAAACGATACATATACTTGTGTAGTGTCCATAGTGTGTAAACTATTAATAAAAAAATTTATAACATATCGATTTTGCACACTAGCAGCTAAATATAAATTGGGTCAAGTTTTTTGTCATCTTTTGGATGCTAAATTATTGTGTAATTGCGGGTTGGGTCAAGTTTTTTACATCGTTGCCTGGGAAGCTACAGTAATAACTTTAGGATAATTTTAGTTGAACATATAGGACTTAGATTTGGAAATCATAGCGTTATTATCTTGCATGGTTTTCTGTGTTTATTTTAAAGAAAACCTAAAATACCAAAAATATCTTTGACATCTGTCCTATTATTTAAGTTTTTAAATTTATATGCATAGTTCAGGAGCATAAACCTTGAATTTTACGACCCAGATTTAGAGAAAACTTTTAAGAAGATTATGAATCAGAAAAGACTCCATGAATTTATTGTAAAAATGATGGATCAACAAAATAATGAATTTTTTTTGTTTTAGATTTTAATGTTAGTCGTTTCAATAAATAAAACCCCAAGAGGGTAGTGAATTTTCATGAAGATATGATTATTATTTTAACTTCTCATGTTGCAGATATTGCGAGAAAGTTAGATCAATATAAAGGAAGTTATCCTCAAGGACCCCCATTATTAAGGAAAATTTATTTGGACAATTGATTGAAACTAACTCTTTTGAAACTAATTATGAGACATACAATCCTTATTCCGACTATTACTCAAGTTTAGAGAATCATTCAAGCTTTAACTAGAATAATAATTTTTGAGGAGAAAACCAATTGTGGGAAGATAATCAATTTAATAATACATGTAATTGGAATAATCAGGGCAATTTTAACTTTAGACTTTCTTTTCCTCATAGATTTAACTTCTACCCAAAGAATGAGGAGTTATTGATAGAAGAGGTTGTGATTCAAATGGAGATTCAACTAGAAAGTCAAGGGGCCGCAATTAAGTAAATAAAAAATGAACTGAGGCAGATAATTAATTCAATTAACAGCTATCCTTTAGAGATTTTACGTAGTGACCCTGACATATACCTTAAGAGGAAGAATGGTGGGCAAGAGAAAGCTACCCAACTTAGAAGTGGAAGAGAATTGGAGGATATTATTCAAATAAACATTGAGTTGAGAAATGAGGAAAAAGAGATTGAGAGACCAATTGAATAAATTTATAAGTAATTAGAGAAACCTATTTCGTCAACCAAGATAAATATAAAAAACCATATCCACCATTTCTTCAGCCCTAAAGGGAAAAATTAGAAGACAACTTGAGACAGAAGAGTAACCTAGTAGACATTGATCCAAAATCTAAATCATCTTGAGATCCAAATTCTAGGAGATCTTGATTTATCATATATAAATCCATTTCTAATAAATTTTAAGGATGAAATTAATATGAAAATTAAGAAAATCATTAGAAGAATATTGGATCTAAAAGAAACATGAGGAATTATAATTTGAATCAATTTGAAATAGAAGAGCTGAAAAAAAAATTAAAATTTGAGGATTTAGTAGGAATCTCATGATCTGAAAAAGATTGGGAGATTGATCAAGTATTACTTAAATGGAATTTTGATCCGGGAGGAACCCTTTGTTGAGTTGGCGACGCTAAACCAAGCACTTTGTGGGAGGCACACCATGGTTATCTTTGTTAGTGTGATTGTTAATGATAAGGTATTTTTGTTTATGTGTTGAACTCTGATGTATAGTTTTCTTAATGTTTTTTGTTTGTGTTGGATTGATTTATGTGTGATGTAAGTGTGATATTGTGATCGTAGTAAACTGTGGTTGTATTTTTGTTTTTATGAAACAAATGTTAGTGTTGTTTGTGGTAGACGAATTTATCTTTATTTATTATATGGTAATTCCCTCTATTGTGAACCTGAAAATTATACATGCCTGCTTATATACTTAGGACTTGTACTAAAGTTTAAGCTTCCTTTTTAGTTTAATTAAACTAAACTTCAAAGTTAAACTTTACTTGTCCTAAAAGAAACTACAAATAAATATTATTTGAAAAATGATTTTTGTTATGCGGAATTATTATAAGATTACTAAAATTTTAGTTATATAAATGCAATAGGATAGCTTAGCATAAACTTTAGTAAAAATGATGAAATTAAAGTTGAGATGTTTAGTACAAAATAGTAGGGAAATTATTTTACTATTTATAGTAGGAAAAATTGAATTTTTAAAAAATTAAGGTTTATTAGAATAACTATTTTTTGAAGAATTTAGATTTTATTTAAAATTATTTATTTTGCAAGGATGGACATTCAAAACCTCGAATGAATGATGAACCTCAACTAAACACAAGCATATGGGATAGTCCGGAATCATTAGGAATCTACAACCCTTAGGATAAATGTTGAATTTTTTTTCCTTGAAAACAACATTTAAACCTTTCAAGAGTACATAGTAACCTTAATCGGAAGTTTTCTTAAGTAGTTTTGACTAATTATGATATAATTAACTATAAGAGTTTACCTTTATAAGAGAAATTGAACCCCAAATTTTTGGTTAAGGGGACTTGATTTTAATGAGGCATTCTTATAGAGATGTTTTCACAGTGTCTTGAAAAAATTGATTGTAATTCGGTTAAGCACTTTGAAACCTTCTCTATAGGATTTACCCCCTGAAATTAATTTCCACTACATTCTTCTTTCCTTTGATTCCATTATTATTGTCCCCCTTCTTCCTCTCTGAATTCTTACTTCTCTAGATCATTAACATGATTTGAAGTGGAGAAGTATTGGGAGGGAAGAGCAATGAAATAAAATTTAAATTGGCAACTCCACAATGACAACGACATCAAGCAAACAATAAAATGAAGATTGAAGGCGCTACTTTAGGCAACACTGGACATAAGTTGTCCACCTCTATAATTCAAATACAGTTTTTACTTGATTCACAAATTTTTCAATGCATGTGCAACTTATTTGTGGATTCATTAAATTTACATGACGAATGTATCATAAGTTAAAAGATAGAACAAGACTTTGCCAAATGGTTTAGAGCGCACATAAGTTACACTCATGATGTGCATTCATTATTATGTATTTTGAAAGAAATAATAATAATAACATAATTGGTTATGAAATTTATAGCTTAATGATCCTAATAATTAAGTAATGGATTTAGGCTTGGTAGATCTTGCTTAGGACCCTATGTGCATCGTGAAAACTTGGTCAATATATGATGTTAATGGCTATAGGTTTCACATGAAGTCCTGGTCATAAGGAAAAAAAGACTAAAAACACTTGTATTTATGTAAAAATGAATAATAATTCAAATGATGAAATAGATTATTACTAGATTCTAGAAGAAGTTGTTTAATTAGAATATCCTGACTCTAAAGAATGAAGTTTATTCATGTTCAACTGTGATTTATTTGATCGTATTCTTAATCATGCAATAATTCTTAGGAGGCCATATAATATCTGTGAAGTTAAATTGAATAGAGGAAATCCTAAATTTGATTCGCTTATTCTAGCAAAACAAGCGAGTCAGGTATATTTTTCTTTAATACACCGACCGAGCAAAAGTTAAAATTGATTGAGTGGTAGTTAATATTAATAAACTCTCTCATGAAGTAAGAGAAATGTTAGATTTTTATATTTCAGTTGATTTTATTCATAATAGATAATTTTAGAGAATTTTAGTGACACATACAAAGAAATTACTTTTAATGAATATGATTTTGGTGATGATTTAGATGAAAAAATTCTAACTTCATCATTTAGTCACTCATCAGATGATATAGAATAAAATGTGTATGTTATCTAACTTATTTTATTATTAAATATTTTCTTCTATTTACTATTTCATCTTCTATTTGAAGTCTTGCTTCTGTTAACTATTTAGACTTCTATTTTCAGTATTGATAGTTTGCAGTTGTACTTTACATTTTATTCATACTTTTCTTTACTATTATTACTTTTGTTTTCAATTTTAGTAGTTTGTACATTGCACATTACAGTTTTGTCTTCTATTTATTGTTTAGATTTTTATTTTAAGTAATAGGGTTTTATAGATTGCATTTAGTATTTTGATCGTACTTTTATTTAATGTTATTTACACTAATTAATTTTTATTTTTTTGATGCGGATGGATTCTAAAGTTGGTGATTATCTCCCTCCAAGTAGGAGATATCGATGCGATTATAATAGTAGAAAGGCAGTCGTTAGATGATGAGGCAATGGTACTATAAAAAATACCACTTTTGTCTAAATGTTCCAAAGGATCTTCATTCCCTTCACTCCGTCTCCGCGGACCTCGCTCCAATGTTGTAACCCTTGCCTCACACCTCGTTTTACATTCCATCTCCTCCCACCATACCAACATTACCCGCCTATATTTCCATGTAGGTGGTCCTTCTTCTTTTGTGCTAAGTCCTACTACTGTCGATAGAGGTGCTTCAGGCAACATGAGATGCACATTTAAGTGAAACAATGTTGGGATTACATAAGTTTTTTAAATTAAAGAAAAATAAAATTCTATTACATACATTTTTATGAAACTAATAATACCTTCTTTTTAGATTTTATCCCTATATGTAGGCAGTTCATGTCATCAAGGATATCATATGAAGCAATTGGTTCGCTCCGTACTTATCATGTAAAGAGATTAAAGTTAAAGTTCATGATATGTGATTCAGATAGTTTGTAGTAAATTTTGAGTATTAATCTTAAGTTTTATAGTTTTATCCATCTAATATCTTGCTATTCATTATGCACACGTTCTCCTTGTACCTCAAGCATGACACACATATCAGAAGAAGCTTTGAGCCTAGAGAGGGCCCACCTCCATGACATGTTTACTAAGATACAGATGAAGGGTAGTGCTCTGTGGGGCTCTGTCAAGATATCTAGGCCATTTTTTGTAGAGCCTGGAACACCTTTGACTATGTAAAAAAGAGTGAGCAGATGAAAAAAAAAGGGTTATGATTGTGGGGGCATGTGAGCATCCAAACAAACTGAGGGGCATTCCCACATATGGAGTACTAGAGGAGGACGATAAGAGTTATTTTGCTCATTATATCTTAGTTGAAAATAAAAATTTATTAATTTTTTTCTTATCTTAACATACCTATTTGCCATTAACACTCAGACCACCACTGGGTTGACTCTAGATCCCAAATAACCTATGCTAGTGGCTATAATATTTCTTATATAATTATAATTAATCTTCAAATTAAATTAGCCTCCAACTATCTTTCGTAAATTTTTACAGAAATATACCAGCGAAGAAAGGAGACTCGTAGTCAGCGCACAGGAAGAGTCACTAACCTTTCGTCTGAATATGATCTTTAGAGATAGGCCACTGAGTGGAAGAAGAAAGGAAGAATTTATGGCTTGAGAGCACATGCTCATGCATACAATACACATCTCTCTTTTGCATGATAGAGCTCTGCATCTACCTATGAGGATGAACTTAGTTGACATGTCGCATTCAATATCGATATATAGACCTGATTTGTTGTTAAGTTTGTCGAGATGGAGGTCAAAATAAAAATGGAAACAGTTGTGGCACAACGTAAGGCTCGTCAGGTAGGGAAGTTGCTTATTGAGGAGGAGATGGAGGAGGAGGATGAGGAGGCAGGTGATGACTAGGGCTATTTTTTTTATTTTTTGTTTTGAGATATTTATGTACTTATGTATGTTATATACCAATATATTATTTGTTCTCTGATTCAATATATTAGAATTTTTTTTTTTCAAATTTTGAGTTCATTTATATGAATTTGATCTAATAGTTATTTGGATTGGTAAATTAGATATGTGATGTACATTGCATATATTTCTGTGATGTGATTGCTGGTGTGGAAAATATAATGAAACAAATGAGGTATTTTTTATTTGTTTATGTATAGTTTGTATCGGGCAACTAATGGTCTTTTCAACAACATATCAATACGTACTAACTACTAAATGAGTCTTAGCTTGGCGTGAACCGACGAGTCACACCCCATTGGAAATTATTTTTGATGTTAATGTTTTACCTGTCATTTTATCATCGATATTAAATGTCATTGTAAAAACGGTTTCCAACAAACAAAAAATTAACGATCAAAATTTTGTCGGAAAGCCATTAGTTTTTATATCTAATGATATTTTAAAATTTTCTGATGATTGTTTTACCATAAAAAATCAACTGAAATCTTATGGTGTAAAATAAATAAGCCATAATAGAGCCATAATCAAATTGTTAACAAGTTTAAGTGAGCAACTTGTTTGAAAGAATAAACGAACTTTAATCTAAATGAAGCTTTAATTGAGCTTTATAAAAGCAATTTATTTGGAAGAATAAACGAGCTTGGATTCAAGTCTTAATCAAACTATAATCAAGTCTTGATTGATCTCCTTTACAAGCTCGTTTATAAATTTTAAATTAAAGTATTTTTGAACATAATTAATTATTAGTTAATCTAACGATCAGGCTAAGCCACGAGTACTTTCTTAAATGCTTAGTTCAATTGCGGCCCTAGACGAGGCTCGATCTTCAGGTTTGTATTAATTCTTGTTTGCATGGATATGATATTCATAACACTATCTTTACCAATCACTGATTTACATTTTTATCCATTCATCTAACATATAATGAAGATACTTCTTCTCATCTCATCTCTCAACTTGGCCCGGTTCATTTGCAGTCTTATGTCACCTCCCAAAAGAGCTATTCAAGGTGGTGGGCAGTCCGAAACTTAAATACTGCTTTTCGGCCCTATACCTAGCCGATGTGAGACTTTTTGTCCGTAACACCTAGGGGTGAATCATATTCCTTGTACTCAAATCTTACATTTGTTGAACTCTTAAGTTTTTATGTTGGCTACAACTATATTTATATGACGTTGTTGCAGCTGGTATCCTACGCATCAGATGGATGATATAATGCACTGCGCATCTCATGTAACCACAGAAAGCGAGATTTATCTTACCCCACTCAACAGCAAGCCGAGAGGTTAAAGATCGACCCACTCCATGCAAACTCTTTTAATCCCAAGACCACCCGATGCACACCACACCGCCACTGGCACGTGCGAGCAATACCTTTCGCAATCGCTTTCGCTCGGGCCCAGGCTAATAAAACTCCGTCAGAGCGCTCGTTTCTCGGCTGCATAAAATTAAAATATACCCCCGGAATAACTTACAAATCAAACATTAGCCAATAAGCAGAAAACCAAAAAAAAAAGGAATATAATCCCATTATTCTACTGTTAGTGGGACTAACCGGTTCCGGGGACTATGTAAAACGAGTTCTCGTTAAAAAGGTAAACTGAAGAATCAATGGCGTTCTCATGCAGTGGCTTTTTCTTTGTTGTTTCTCGCCCTCCGAATCCCCAAACTCTTCCAGCGACGACTTGAAGTTCTCTGATAGAAATCAAGCTTAGAAGGAAGAGAGTTTCAGAGAAAGAGAGAGAGTTAGGATAATTTTGGTAAGGAATTCATGGTTTTGGTTTTGATATTTCAATTTTATTTGGTTGTATATCCGTTAGTTTGCAATCAGATTTATACCATTTAGTTCGAAATTTGAGGCATGGCAGAGATTGAGATGGGTTGGGTGATTTGACAAATTATAGGATAAATACATATTATGTTTAAGGTTCAGTTTCATTTCATTGCCTGTCATGTTCTTTGCTGAATGAGGGTGGCATATTTTGAGTTTTCATGCATCGGAAGAAATTTAAATGTATCACATTTCAGAAGAAAATAAGTCCTTGGTAACAGTTTAAAGGTAGCCTTTTGAGGTTCTTAAATGATGTTTCTGAGACTTAAAACAAGAAAATAGGGTTTGCAAAAGTGTTGGTGCTTTTGCCTTTTATTTTTTTTTCTCTTTTTTCAAGATCATATTTTTAGTAGAAATATAAGGCAGATGATTTCTATATTTGTTTTTCTAATTATAAGTATCAAGTTTCTATTATATGATTTATTTTTTTAGCATTTTAAATGATTTTTCTCATAAGAGTAGATCCACCTTCCCATAATAGAATGCTTGCTTTTAAGAGTTTGGCAGCAAAATATAAAAGCCAGCAATGACTACTAACAATTCGGATTCATTCCTTAGTTACTAATTGGAATGTTCATTTTACTTAAAAAAATGAATTCTTGCTTAGAAATATAAAGAGATCATGGGGAGGGGAAAGATTGAGATCAAGAGGATCGAGAACACCACCAACCGCCAGGTGACCTTCTGCAAGCGCAGGAATGGTCTCTTGAAGAAAGCCTACGAGCTTTCGGTCCTCTGCGAAGCAGAAATAGCCCTAATTGTCTTCTCCTCTCGAGGTCGGGTCTACGAGTACGCCAATAACAGGTACTTTGCTTGAACGTACCTTGTTTAATTAGACATTTAATTTGTACAACTAGTTTTATGTTTTGATGATATGCAGTGGTGACATTCTGTTTTCTTTCTTTGTTTGATTTCTCAGGGCTTGCATTTGCTCTCTTTTTTTTTTCTCTTTTTTTAGAATCGAAAAAACAGAAGTTTTGTTTTCATTGATTCATGTATGGTTGCAGATTTTGAAGAAAATGTCCAACGATAAGTTCCATGAATTGAAGTAGAAATTCATGGAATCTTCCATTCATGTCTGTTTCACTAAAGAAATACTATTTTTCAGGGATTTAGAAATTGTTTTTCTAGACTTAATCTGTGAAGGGATTTCTCCCCGAATTTAATAAAAATCATTGACAAATGTTTAGTGTGCGTGTTTAGATTCCTTTTGTTGAGAAATCTAGATCTGGTCAACTGTAACAGTCAACAAAACAGAATAAGCAATCGACTTGACTTTCAATATGAGATCATGATCTCCTGTAAATGGAAATAAGGGAACAGTATATTTTTATATTTGACTGATGCTTCACTCTCAAATAGAATTAAAAAAATAAAATAAAAATAATGCTGAATTGGATATTTATGTGATGAAAATAGTAGAAAATTTGAGTATGAAGGATAGTAGAGGATGTTGTGGACAAGTTCAGAGATTTTTTTAAAATTACAGTTGGTAAGAGTCAATTATGTAGCATTACATATAAGAAAATTATAAGTTGGATGATATAATCTACACATT
>JXCR01115605.1:0-18926 GCA_002079205.1 Phalaenopsis hybrid cultivar | reverse complement strand
TTTTGTGTGTGTTTTTTATATATATATATATATATATATATATATATATATATATATATATATATATATATATATATATATATATATATATATCAAGTGGAATTTTTTTTTTCTTATGTTTTTTTTTCTTAACATCATTAGATGATCACTTCTATATGATTTTTTATCAAATTAACTTCGATGCACATGAAGTCTATGGTTATAGTTGAACAACGAGTATTCTATTATTCAAATTTAATCATTTATTTTATTTTTAAAGTTCAAATTGAGTTATAGCATGTCATAAATTTTATAATCTTATTCATACTTGTTTATTTATTTTCTTATCAAATTTCACTAGTCTAACAAATCACATATGTAATTCTAATGATTTAAGAATAAAACTTTATTACCATAAATTATGGCATTTAAAAATTTTTAAAAAAATTGACACTATTCATTTGATATGATTTAAGCTATTTTGTAAAGTCCAAAACCTAATGAGAAAATATTTTAATCAACACATCATATTATTATTTGCTTGATGCTTTCATCCTTTTTATGCCTTTATTATTATAAACTATTTTTGAAATATAAAAGATATAAAATTTTGATAAAAAGGGATGTAATAAGTCATTGAATAGATAATTAAGTCATTGTTTAATGATACTTTCTAATATTTAATGAACTCCTTGTTTAACAGCAAAATTGACTATTAATGAATTTCAATCATGAATAAATGGAGTAATTATTCAAATTTGTTCATTTATAGTAAAACTTTAAAAGTTACTAAATTTACTTAATTATATTAAAAATAATATAAATGAGCATAATTTTTCCGTCAGTTGGCAGCTTTACTTGTACCCTCAAAGTCTACACTCCATCATTCAAATGCCAGAAAAACCAAACAGTTAAATAGTTATGACAAATCGGATATGGCACAAAGTTTAGTTCGCAATTCATATTGGCATAAACTTAGGGTTTTGCTGCTTTCCCTTCTTTGCCTTTTCTTCTCTCGTGCTAAGCTTGAATTGCCTCATTTTCTTCAGATTTTATAATACAGTGGAATATTTGAAGTACCAATTCAACATATACACAACTTAAAACTTGTTAATATAACGTTCTAAAAAAAAAAAACAAAGAATCAAAACCGTTCTACATTCACACATCTCTGGATCAAACAACGATAACGATACAAAACCGGCTTTTTAGCTGTACACAAATAAACATAGATTGCTTCCACCAAGCTGTTTCTTTGCTTATTATGCATTTTTTCCTTTGTCATAAACTCAAAGGCAGCAGAAAGCGTGTCACTTTCAATGTCTTACAGCAAAACTCCCTGACCCCTCCCTTCAAAAATCCAATCTTTGCACATGACTTTGAAACCCTAGCACCAACAAGGAAACTGAAGCCTCATTGCTTCTGTTTCTCTTATTGTGCTACACGATAAAACCCTAATATCTAATTCCTTTCAGTCTCTCTCATGAACTTCTGTGCGCAGACGTCACTTCCATGGTTAGAATCGTGGGCGAGGGGCAAAGGGAGCACTGGATGATGATTACTAGGAATGGGGGTGGAAGTCCGAGAAAAATAAAATAAATTTAGAATATTTTCAATTAAAAATATATTATTTAAAACATTAATAATAAATATGAAGCGATATTATGATCATATGCATGCATGTAATTTTTGGACTGATACGATGGCATGAAATTTGCTCGAAGTGTACTATCTTGCTGACTAGAGGGTTAGAGAAAAAAAATCGGCGAAAATTATAAAATTTATTTTGATATTATGTATTTAATTTTTCTTGGGGCTTTCGCCCATTCACGTCAATTCGGTCCTACTGGATTTTGCAGTATACAACTCTCTTGCAGGCTGGCAATGCTCTAATTATCAAATTTTAATGTCAAATTAAAGTTTGTGCTGGAGAGTGTTGGGAACAAAGAAGGAAGATTAAGCCACCTTAGAAGGAAGGCTTGCCACATTGGGGTGAATTGGGTATTTTCAGGTACCTTAAGAGTTTTAGAGTGGGGGTCCTCCTATTTATAGAAGATAGGGGAGTAAAAAATATATAAAAATAAATTATTAGCCCGGCATTAAAGAGAGTAGCAAATGACATTTCAATCCCCTAATCTTATACCGTCATATTGCTTTGAGATCAGTGCAGAACATTTTGTAGTATGCATATTAAGTTTTTCAATTTTTTTGCTCCTTAATAGCAACTGTGGAAATAACGATAAGAAAATTTCTAAATCAAACAAATCATAAACACACAAATTGCCAATGACACTCCCTGTTAGGCGTTGTTTGCGCTCGGTTCTAGCATCTTAAGCTTCATCCGTTGTAATCGATGAATCATTGACTGATCCTGAAATAAAACATTTTCCTATTACTTCTCCCAAAAGGGTTTAGGGTTTAGGGTAAACTGGGATGATTTGCCCATTACTTCTCTCAAAGCTTGTCATTGGCGGGTGGCGAGTCATCTCAAGAGTAGAAGAAGGTTGGCTTATACCTCTCGCATAACTTGTTGATGTCATGTGGCGAGCCATCTTAATGACCGAAAATGATCATCGTACACTCATCGCGGAGCTTGTCGCTGTCCGTCGGGGAGCCTTTTGAAAAGTAAAGGATGATAATCATACATCCCTCGAGGAGCTTGTCGCCATCGGGTGGTGAATCAACTGAAGGGCCAACGACGATTGTTGTACACCCTCGAGAAGCTTGTTATTGTTGGGTGGCGAATTAGTTGAAAGGTTGAAGACGATCATCGTACACCCCTCGTGAATCATCTGAAGGGCTGAAGACAATCGCTGTAAACCCCTTGCGATCTTGTCAGTGTTGGATGGCGAATCTTCTCCACAGCATAGGACCCGGATTCAAACTTTTCACTTGCGTGGGCTCTTGGTCACCCTGTCAGACCTCCATCTTATAGGCTGGGTCCTCAGGCTATCAGAGGAGGCCGCTTAGACTTCTCTCCGGGAAGATTGTCACCGTACCCTTTGCAGAGCTTGTCACTACTAGGAATGGAACCATCTTTGATTGTTCGTCCGATCTAAGCTATGGAGCTTGAGCTCATTGTAAGGAAAGTGTTGTGACTGGCTCTTGGAGGAGTTTTGTCGATCGACCGTCTAAGACATTGTTGTTGGTATTACTATCTTGGTTTGAACTCCCCAATTATCAAGTTGTCATCCGTGTGCATGAACTTCTTGAGCTCGTATAGTCTTGATTTGACTTCTCGCATATAATACAAAATATTATTATACGCATGTATCATTAAATAAATTTGAAAAAAAAAAAATTACACTTTTATGCACCAAAAAATCAACCACTATATGTGATCGAAGACCTTGAATTAGCAGATAGATTTATTAATAAAATTTAGTAGATGATGATAGGTAAGTGGGTGTGTATGCACATTTGTATGATTCAAAGTATATAGATACATATGACGGTATAAGAATTGAGTGGTACGCTTGTAAATCTTTTAGTTTTTTATTTATTTATTTATTTATTTATTTATTTTTGAGGTGGTCGTGCAGAGCAGCAAAGCTGCCTGCTAGAAGTGATCGGACCAGCGGTTGGTCCGAGAGTGGCTTGCTGAAGGTATACAAAATATTTGAGTGATATGAATGTTAATATACAAGTAAAAGTCAAGTGGTAGGTATGTATAACTTCCCTATTTTTGCTTAACTTTTGTCAGGTGGTCAGTTTGAATAAACAAAGCCGTAAAATTGATAACTCTGGACTTCTGACTTCCTTTAAGACTTCAAAAAGGAGCAGAGTGACCGATTTGTTGAGATTGCTGGCAGTCAACTGGATGGCCGTCTGATGGATAATAATAATTTTTGGGCACAAATATCATAGTTAGTTGCTACAAAGGCAGTAGTTTGTCATAATGAATTATTTTAATAGTTGTAATAGCAACAGTTAGCCACAAAGGTCATAGTTAGAACCTGCAACAATAGTAGTTAGTCATAAAGACCTTAAAAGACTTCTATAAAGTTAGTAGTTATTCATAAATATTATAGTTGGTGGCTGCAATAGTAGTAGTTAGTCACAATGATTATAAGTTGTAATAACAATAATTTACCAAAAATGTCATAGTTGATTGCTATAAAGGTACTAGTTGGTCATAAATATTGTAGTCAGTGGTTGTAATAGAGGTTGTTGGCCATAAAGACTATATTTATAAGCTGTAACAGTAGTAAGTAGTGGTTGTCAATAGCTGGTGGTCAACGATGGCATGAAGTGACAACAAGTGGTGATTGATAGTGGCTGACGAGTGGTTGTCGACGGTGGTCTTTAGTCGTAGAGGTTGGTGAAACTCGCTAGGTCTTTTCTCTAGATTTGGCTCTAGAATTCTACTTCTTCTCTTAATCCTCCGCTCCTAAATGAAGAGAGGATGCCTATTTATAGCCTTTTGGGATGACATTTTATTCTTTTAGCATGTAACTTCCATAACTATCTGATGGAATGATCCATGTTAGTCTTGTTCATCACATGTGATATTCTAATGATTTTAGTATTTTAATGACATTATAATTGAGCGATTTTGGGGTTCATTGGATTCATCTCATTGAGACACTCAATTTGACTATAAATATGTCAAATTTGGTGTTAATTTGATCATTCAATTAATGATCCAAATTCTTCAAATATGCTTCAATGATTTAATTTAGGCTTGATCAGACCCATATTGAGCCAATTTAGGTGTCATTGGATTTGCCTTGTTGAGATGGTTAGTTTGACTATAAACTTGTTGGAATCTGAGCTTGGATGAAGATGAATTTGAGTTGGAAAGATTTCTTATCAAAATAAACATCGAGATTTGTGCTTGATGATAAAAATTTCTTGATGACACAATAATAGTAAACCCTCTTCGGTGATGAAGCATATATTGTTAAAGTAAAAAGACAATGAGATATGGCATGTTGCTTTAAATTTTACTAGAACATCATTGACATCTACATATGACTTGTCTCCCCTTCTAAAATATGAATATCGTATCCATGAGCCATTTGATATACTTAATCAATGTACCTTTGCCCAAAGGTCATAACCTCCTTATTAAAGGTTCCTTAGTTGATGATAAAGCTTGCCCTATACATATACTTAAGATGCATTTATATATGGTAAGAGTGTAAGAAAGCATTAAGAAAAGTAAGTTGATTGAAAAGTATAATAGAATTGATGTGGAGATCAATAATCACTAATTACTAAGAATCTTTAAGGGCATATTCCATTAACTTCCTTAAAGCCCACAAACCTCTCTAGCTCGCAATATCTTTCTTTATCATAACCAATTTAAACACCCATTCAAGGTCCTATGGCTAACAAATGATAACCTTCAATAGCATTTGAATCTTAACTTTAATTAAATTTAAATATCCATAGAGAGCCACTTTTTCTTTTTCTCATTACAGTATGGCTTCAACTTTTACTCAGGCAATGGCTTGTAACGTTGGGTCTATATTAGGTATTTTAATAGGTTTTAAAGGGAAAAATCAACATTATTTTATAAAAGTAGTAAAAGTGATGGTATAAATGTACCTTCAATATCACAAGCAATTATGATGACCTTTCTTTTGTGAAATTTATCTGCGTCAATAGGCACCTCAATTAGGCATCTATTCTTTTTATTAATCCTTATGGAAAACTTATTTACTATGGATGACCTTAATTAATTTTTATTGTTATTAAGTAATATTTTGTTAACTGAATAAGGTAAATACCTATTTTAAAAACTCTAATGGTGTCTAAAACCTTAAAGTTTGAGTGTCATGTAGATCAATAAAGGTCTTATTATAAAAGTTCAATATAAGGGTATTCATAGTATAGAGAAATTATTTTCCCAAACACTTTCAGAATTATAATTCCTTTTTAAATTAAATATTGCTTGACAATTTTACTAAAAACAAACACTCAATAGCCCTAAGATTCTTAGGAAGTCTTCATTTTGTTTATGAGGTTAGCCAAAAGGATGTTCACTAAGCCACCAAATTTTAACAATATCACTTGACATTGAAAGAATTTATGAGGTTCAAAATGACTATAATGTCATCATTGATGTCCTAAGATAAATGCAAGTTGTTGTTTATGAGCATGAATGAATTAAGTGGAGAACTCCATAAAAAAGTGGATTATGAACTTTAAGTGGTGGTTAAGACTATGGGCGCGTTTGGGAGAGCTTATTCATAGCGGTGGCGTTTTGAAAACGCCACCCATTGTTTGACTAAGGCGTTTAGACGGCGTATCCCTAAACGTCATTCCTATTTTTGTATTAAACGCGGATGGCAGGTAGGACCCGCGATCCGCGTTTAGTTCAAGTGAAAGACATATTGTCGGAGGTGTATCGCTCGCCTTCTCGCACACGACCGAGATGTATCGCTCGCCTGCCCTCTCTAGATCGAAGCTCGACTCAGTTCTCCTCTCTATGAAGATTGCTATACTCTTTCCTGCCGCACTGAAGCCCCATTCGCCTGCTTCCTTTTCGCGCATGACCGAGACCTCGCTTGATTGCCATCACTCAGCTGCCTCCCTCTCCCGCTCGGCTCGCCTCTCCTCTCTACGACGATAGCTCGACTCCTTCCTACCGCACCGAAGCCCCGCTCATCTCCTCTCCTCTCTACGCCGAACAACGCTCGACCTAGCCTCCCTCGCACGACCAGCCCCCTCTCTCAACAAAAACCCGCTCGTCTCGCCACCTTCATCATGTCTCATTAGAGCATCCTTCATGAAGGTATAATTTTTTTTAAAGCACCGGTAAATGGATACTTACATATAATTTTATTTCATGAAAGGTATCAAGGGAAGAATGGTCATTTATCCAGAGTTAGCTGTTTTTGAAACACATAAACAAAACAGTCAGACAGCTTATCTTGATCAGCTACTTATCAACTGCTTATAAGAATAAGTAACTTATCTGAGTAAGCTGGATAAGCTACAACTGCCCCAAACAGACCCTATGTTAGTGAGCAATACATGCTCCAAAAATGTTCATATACATTATATTGATGATCGAAATGATGTTCTTCTTCTCAATATTACCTTCCTTTGATTCTGCTTGTTTAAATAAATGCTTTAAACTTTTAAGGTGTCCCATTTTATGATCTTCTTAATCATGGATTGGGTGAACCTATAATGCTATGAATCAATCATAGGAGCCGTCTTTCTTCATTTTAGTAGGTCAACTAAATTAATTACTATTTTATTTTATTTTCATGATAAGAAGAAGTTGATGGAGTGGATCTTTAACACATCATTGAATTAGTTTGATCATACTTTATCCTTAAGATCCTTAGTGCTTGTTGTCCTTCGTAGGAGAAGTTAGTTTTTATAATTTTTCTTATAATAAACCAAACAATGATAGACATAATATAGACTTCAGTTCCTCTTCAAATTCAATTAATTTACATCTAAACCCAAACAACTTGGTTTAGATTTTGAAAATTTTAAAATATGCACCTAGTGTTAATGGAGGATTATTAGCCAAATAAAGTTTTAAGTTTCTTAGGCAAGTTATTTACATAAAAAAATTAATTTGGGTTGCATACCAATAGTAAAGGTATCCTTTTCTATTTTCTAATTATCAATACAAGTAGCATTAGCTTGATATTGTTATCATTAGCACTAACTTTATTAAAATTATAAACCAACTAAATTTATTTTAGTTAGACTCAGTTAAATTTGACCATTGTGATCATGAATATATAAAAATCAAGGTTGTTACAATTATATTAGAAAATCATGCGATCATTGGTCTATTCAAACACTTACCCATCATAATCCCTTCCCTAAACCCTTATTCAATTATTGTTGATGCAGTTTATAATATTTAGGTAAGAGTGTATTTATCATCAATTTTAATATTGGTAACCTTATGATTGAAATATTAGATGCAACAAAAAGGTTTGAAGTAGTGTTTAAAGAATGATTTAATTAAATAAAGTTCAAATACGATGTGAACATTGATCAAAAATACTAAAAATTTTGAACCATTTTTAAACCTTATACAAAAATAAAAGTTTTGAGCTCGGAAGAAGTTCAATGGCCATATTTTGTGTTCTAAACTAATCTTGACTTATTTCTTGAATCCTTGAGCAATGACCTCAAAACAAAGGATCAAACTTGGTTTGAAAACTAGATCAAAATTAGCAAATTTGAGCTAATGCTTGAACTTAGACTAACCTTTTGTTAAAACATTAGTATAGAATAAATGATTAAAACTGAGCTTGGATGTAGCTTGTGCCTTCAAACATGGTCTAAATCCTAATTTTCCTTATTATTATTTATAATAAAGCGATTTTTTAAATTTATTTTTCTATTTATATGAGTAGAAGTCTAAACTTATAACTCTTGCGAAGTGGCTTTACATTGCAAATGTTATGAATATAAAAGATGATAAAGGAATATACTTTATTATTGATGGACTACTCCTCGATCCTGAGAAGAGTAATGTTATCTATACTAAGATGTTAGCAATGACAAAAGAAAACATATATTTTTGCAAAGATTATATAAGAGAAGTTACTTATGAGGTCAGACAAGTGTATGTCCTTCATCAGGAGGAATATCTTAAAGCAGATATAAGAATCCAAAAAAAAGCGTCGACCAGTACGTTATTAAAATATTTTTCATTTTAATTAATGTTAAGCAATGCTTCAACTATGTATTAAAATAAGTAGCCATGCAAATCAACTATATGAAGTTGAAGAGTTAGGGATCCTAGGAACTGAAGTTTAAAGCAATTCAAATGAATAAACTCCCTAATAATAATAATAATAATAATAATAATAATAATAATAATAATAATAATAATATTAAATTTTATACCCTCATTTGAACCCAGGTTTAAGCCTCTACATTTTAGCAAAAAGTACAAACAATACCAACTTAATTTATGCTTTGATTGAACAAACTTAAAGCCAAGTTTGAATACATGATGTTAAGAACTAAGTTCAAATCTTATTTGAACCTTGATTGTGCTCTATTCAAGGCTCATTGTTGATCATAAGTCTTGAAACTAGTATTAAAAATGTTCAAATAAAAGTTAGACAATGTTCGATCTCCTATTATAGATTTGAATCTTGTTTGAACAGAGGCATAAGAAAAAGTATGAGCCAACTTTTGTGTCTAATGGTCTTAAACTAGGTTAAAAATATATATGTTTATTAATTTTGAATTGTATTTTAACACTAAATGTGGGTTTTGAATCTTGTTCACTTTAGAACTTAGAGTTCTTATTATATCTCTTTCATATTATAGTCTGAGATCACCAATATTAGAAGGAACGATGAGTAACATAACCTAAAGAACCAAAAATATATTCATACCAACCTTTAATAGAAGTATAGTGAAGATACTTTCAACAAGAAATTCATCGTTATGATTCCTCTGGATGAGATCTCAGTGAAATCATTGGGGCCATAATACCACAAGAGATGAAAAGGTTGTTTGGAATAGAGGAATTCAATTGTTTTCTTGTAAACACATTTACGTGAATAAGACGGAGTAGTATAACTCATATCACAATAACAAGGTTACTCTCATATAAAATGATGTTTTGGTCCCATTTCTGAAATTGAAATTAGTAATTTTATTTGTCTAAATACTTTATCAATCTAATTTTTCATATATATAATCCAAAATCATGAATTAGAATTCAATTAGAGTAAAATTCTAAATAATTTTCTTAATGTATAATCTATTGAATTTGTATGTAAAATAACCTAATTAAAATATATAAATGCATTCGGTTGAATAGTTTGAATACTCATATGGACAAACGTATGACATAATGAAATAGTAACAACTGCCTATTTGCCAAAAAAAAGCCTTTCTTAATGAAAGAAATTTGTCTAAGATATTTTATTGTTTAATTGCATTGCACAAGTCCTTACCACAATGTTAGGAGACACATTTTCTTGAGGTTTTGTCATACAAACAATAAAATTAATGCCCATTAAAATATAAGTTAAAATTGATATAGACTGATAAGATTAATAGTGATATATCTGAAAACTTAGATCAATATCAATGAATACATTACTAGTAAGATTAAAAAAAAATTAAAATTTAATAGAATGCGATATTTTTTTTATTCTTTAAATGTTCACTTTGTGGTGTTCATTTAGGTCTAATAATACTGCGTATAAAACTAAATAAAAGCTGCCTGATATTAATCTATTTGGCTGATAATCTCTTGCTTCGAAGAACAAAGCAACTTGTGACACTGATTATGATGCGCTATAAATTATTAGCTTCAAGGAAGTTTCATGTTAGTTTCTAGTAAAATATTATTGATGGAGTTTGTTCTACTGTCTCTTCCCTGGCTTGGAAGATGTGCATTAATTATCTTTCTTCTTTTAGAAAATGAAGGCATTATTAAACATAATAGGGAACTGTGCAAAAGCTTTTTGAGTTATGCTTTAGCATGTTTGACAAACATGCTGCAGTATGCTAACTTTTTCATGCACGTGTAGTCCATACTGGTGGCTAACTAGCCAATCATGACTCGTTCAGCCTTTTTTTCATTTCAAAAAAAAAAAAAAGAATATCAGTTCTCGTAATTTTTCAGCATAATTAAGTGATTCTGATGAATTTAAGATTAACTTTTGATTTTATAAAAGAAATTTAAAATGATGTATGCAATTTGTTTTGTATAATTATTTCAATAATCTCATCTAATATAAGTTTTAAGAAGTGAAGGGAGCGCAATTCATTTGTATTGTTAGCAAGAAAAAAAAATGCTAAATATAAAATGTCTGATTCAATTAACTTTATGTAAAATAAAAAAAAAAATTAGATTGAGTAATGAATACTGTTTGCATTGAATTTTAATCTATGATTGTAGATGCTTTAATTAAATAAATATTAAAGTGTATATATATTTTATTATCTAATTAAAAAATAAAAAGGCATCTACTTGACAAACAGCTTTTAAGAATACAATCAAGCATTGATTGCTAAACGCAGTGTTAATTCTAAGTATGCAGATATACTTTTTTCAAAGCTATGCATTTACTTATTTTCATACAAAACAAAGTTACAGCCTAGACATTTAGAAGAGTTAGGATCCAAACCCACAACAAATAAGATCTAAATATTAGATGCAATCGAATCAAATCTACTTAATGCTTGCTTAAATTGCTTTTCATAAGTGAAGTCTCCAGGTTGTTAAGGATTATGAAGATTGGTAAGGATAGGAGATCAACTTCAAAGCAGTATAAAATAACCTTATGGCAATGTTTTGTTCAAAGACTATAGTTGTAGATGTTTCATTAGTGAAAAGCTTATGGCCTAAATCTGATGTAGGACTATTGTTGTAAAACCTGCAGGAATTAGATGAAGAGAAATAAATGCTAATTTAGCACCGCCAAATTAAAACATGTTCGTTTTGTCAAGAATTACATTATATGTATACAGATGAACGTAAAGGAGTAGTACAACTAGAGTTTTAAATTAGAGTAATTTTTTTAAACTATATGATTAAAAATTATATTATCAGTTATAAATTTTTGAAAATAAAAGGTGTACTGAGGCATCTTTTAGTCACATTCATAAAAAAATATGTAACTTAAATTTAATAGTAAGTTATATTTTTAGATAAAGTTTGGTTTTATAGCTCGAATTTACTGTAATAAAGAGAGTTTAATGTCTCCTCCCAAAAGAGCTCTTTAGGGTGGTGGGTAGCCCAGGACTTGAATACTGTTTTTCGGCCCTACACCTAGTCGATGTAAGACTTTTTGTCCGTGACATTCTTTTCCACCCAATCACATGACACCCTTATCACGAATAGACTCCACCAAAGATCCCACTGGACCATGGAAAGTCCACACACCTGACAGACAATAATCTACTCTGATACCACTTGTCACATCCCAAAAGAGCGCTTCGGGGTGGTGGGCAGCGCAGAACTTAAATACTGCATTTCGGCCCTACACCTAATTGATGTGAGACTTTTTGTCCGTGACATTAAGCTAGTTAAACATGTTCAAAAATAATTTGGTTACTGCTAACGTGTTACTCTTTGCTACATGGTCACTGTTATGCTTACATATTCAAAAATATGCTCCTGAAAACTTCTTGAAATATTTAAAAATATAACTAAATTTAATGAACCGGTAAAGCAATATTTAAAGCTAATAGTTCTTTTAGTCTGAACTGTAAAAGTGGTGAACTGTANTATATATATATATATATATATATATATATATATATATATATATATATATATATATATATATATATGTATATTCTAAGCTATCGATTTTTGGATTCGAGTATTAGTGTTATAACGACATCAAGATATATAGGTAAAAAAGATGTATTTCACTTTTAAAAATCATCATTAATGATAGTTTTATATTATGTTTCAAAGTTTGAGTAATACATAAGTAAATATTAGAATTTTCATATTGGATATGTCAATAAATAAGAATTGTTATGTACATAAATCCCTAAAAATGTTCTGAAATGTGACATTTACCCATCAAGGATATGATCAGTCACCAATAATCGAGATTGGAAGTAGTAATAGGGATGCAAAAATCGGGAAAACAAGAAGGCTTGGACAATCATGGATGCAATCTTGTTATCCCAAAATATAACTATGTCTTGAAACTTAATCATTGTTGAGAAAGTTAGACAATGCTTTTCTTTCAACATTTTTAATAATGACTGTATGCAATTGTGCTCCTTGCTTTTCTTGCTAACAAGTGCATTAGGTAGTGATCAATCCATCTTCAGGTCAAATTTAATTTTGATTATTAATTTGAAGGCAACATGAAAACTTATAGTTGCTTAAAGTATTAGGAGTTATCTTAGAAATTAATTTCATTACATATTTTTGAAAAAAAATTGGATGTGAAAGAATTAGCTCTGGTGCCCTCTGTTTTTGCAAATGTGAATAAACATGGTAAAATCATACAACTCAAAAGAAAACCTGATATATCACCAATGCTTGTATTTCTTCGGAAAATTCATCTAATAATTTTTAGGTCAACTAGCATTTATGTTTTTGAGTTTAGAAATGTATGTACTAATTTCGTTATTATTAGAATGTCATTATGATTATTATAATTAGCTCTGGAGTCCGCCGTTTTTTGCAAATGTGAATAAACATGGTAAAATCATGTAACTCAAAAGATAACCTGATATATCACCAATGCTTGTATTTCTTAGGAAAATTCATCTAATAATTGTTAGGTCAACTAGCATTTATGTTTTTGAGTTTAACAATGTGTGTATAAATTTCATTATTATTAGAATTTTATATTTAGAAACTCTTAATGTAAACGATAAAGTCAAAATGAACTCTCAACAAGAGGAACCGGTCAGTTCATAATTATACAATGTATGAATATTTGAACATAATGATCTAAAAGATAAAATGATCAAGTGCAAACTCTTCATATTATCCAATTTAAGTGTCCATTATTATGATATAAATCACTTAAAAACCTCTTAAAAACATATACATACCCTATATTATTGTGTATTTATGAAGAATTATAAGGAAAAGAAATCGAGATTTACAGAATTTCAAAGCTTTTTCAACTAACGCTGATGTTCACCTTGAACTAACCAACTTTAATGTTAGTAGTTGATCGACACTATCATTCATTGTCAACTAATGCCACCATCCACCATCAACCAACATTAGCCTTCTTTTTCACTCATTCATTGTTGATTGCCCATTATTTTAGTTAAAATATGGACTTGCTTTGGATAAATTAGGGCTCTATCTAAGCTTTTTCTTGAAACATTATATTCCACAATTAAATAAAATTTTCCTTTCATTGTTCCAAAGATTTATAAGTGCATTTATACAAATTATACTCATTGCAATCCTTT
Source organism: Phalaenopsis hybrid cultivar (assembly GCA_002079205.1). Taxonomy (NCBI): domain Eukaryota; kingdom Viridiplantae; phylum Streptophyta; class Magnoliopsida; order Asparagales; family Orchidaceae; genus Phalaenopsis; species Phalaenopsis hybrid cultivar. The sequence goes on along the minus strand of JXCR01115605.1, from coordinate 5,090 downwards.
TAAGAAGTGCTCAATCTTTTCTTTTATTATAATCCAATAATATGTAAATAACTATTTTGTATATAGAAAAATCCAACAATTATGGATGGTTGTTTTTTGTCTATAGAATTAGCAATCTGTGAAAAGTAAATTTTGTTCGTGTTAATCCAACAAATTTTTTAAAGCAATATTTTACTTTTTTTTTGTATAAACCATAGAAAACTTTACTTATATATTTTTCATCCTTGTAAGTGCAATCAACCCTAAATTTAGAGGAAAAGTAGAGACTTACCACAAAAATCATGATCCTCAATCATTGATCATATTTATGGCTTAGGTTATATAATATTTTACTTGTTTTAAGGAAAAAATAGAGCTTAATGAGCAAAATTATGACTTCCTTGAAACCACTTCAAGTGATTTTGATGAGGGAGGGGTATTTTTTTTAAGATTTTCTTGCTAAATTTTGAATTTTTTTGGGAATAAAATTAATCTATTCTACTTCTAAAACTTTTTGGAAAAAAGTAAAAAAAAAATATCAGAAAAACAAATTTCTTTCTAGCATAACAGTATCATTATTGGCTAATTATTGAATTTGAAATTTTTTTCTTTTTCATGGGAATGTTGTTCATAATCCAATTTGTGAATTTCTTTTTATCCATAAAGCCATCTTTGATTAACTTATTGGTCTTTATCATGAATAAATCCTCTTCTTTTAGACACAAATTATTATGGGCTTCAAAAGTCTCATTTGATTTTGTAAAAAAATAATACAACATCATACTGCATTTGAAGATAAAATATAGTAATTAAATTTCTCTCCAACATGAGAATCAATAGAAGGAAGGTTAAGAAGAATATCTCAGAATATCTCTATAGTAATATCAAATATCAAAACAAGTTTGAGGATAATCAGATTCTAAATTCTACTTGATAAAAACCCTTATGATTTATTAATTTAAAGTATTATATGAAGTGGGAGGTTCTCGCACACAAAAGAAGTTTGAGGGTATTGTAGTTTCTACCATACCACGGGATTTTGAAATTACGAGAGACGGGCTGGTTGAAACAATCATATTTTCCATTCTAATGTTTTTTTTCCTATTATCCTTCATTTCTTACTAGTTATTTCATATATATGTATTGTATTAGGATTTATAATTCTTTTTTTTTTTATATTTCGGACATGACATCCACCAACGTCCGATTCTCCCTTAGAGGGTTGTATCTGAGGGTTTGGGTGGTGCTTTGGTTGTATCTTTTTCCCAATGTGGTTTTTATCTTCCCTATAGCATTCCACACCCTCCTCACACAGCTCTTGACTGCCCTCCATTGCTACAGCCACCCCCAAACAGCTGTAACATGCTATTTTCCCTGTAGTTTATCCAATCAAGCCACTTGTTCTCATTGTCGCTAGCGTGAATAGCTGTCTTTTTGTCCTATGGCTCTCCACCTGTTACTTTCAATGACTTCCCCCCTCACCGCACCCACCTGGAAACAACCTTTTCCTATTGTTTTTTGTTGTTCCAGCCACTTTACTATCCGTTCCTCTACTTCCAGCTTGCTGCCCTTGCCTCAAATCCTCCCCTTCACTGTTTCCATCGACTCCATTTGTTGTTGCCGAGCCTTCCAGTCTTCGCTTACTCCTTACTAACTTGTCGGAAAGCCAAATCATTTTCGATCACCACTACCATCCCGATATCCAACCCTAGTTTGATTAGTTATGTTTTGTTTTGCTATTTTTGATTTTTAGGTGTTGTGTCATTATATATATTTTTTTCTTTCAAGTGTATTAATTGTAACTGCTTAGTTGCTTTAAAAAATAATATTTGCTTTTCTCTTATGATTTGGCCTAAATCTTATATCATTATATCTAAGTTTTCTACCAATTGAGAATATTCTCATATGCTTAAAGTTACAAAAAGCAATAATATAAATCAAAGAAGATAGACACAAATAGTATTCAAGCAAAGCCTAAAATGACGTGAAGAGAGAAGAAATGAGATGATTGGATGATTAAGTATGGTGACATCGAAATGAGTGCATTATAATCCAAAGAAAGGGATTGTTTGACAAAACTTGGACTACTCAACAGTAACCTTAAGCGGAAGATTAAAGGAATTAACTAGGAAAAAGAAAATTTAACTAAAGATGGGACTCAAATTTTCCTTATAGTTATGTGTTAAGAAAAATATTAAAGTTGGAAGATGAGACCTAATGATAATTGATTAATCTTTTAAATGCTAAATCATAAGGAACTTATTAAATTAGGGTTTTATGAAAATTATATTTTAAAAGGTCTATTAGAGAGCTAAACATATAATGTCTAGAAAAATTTAAATTATGTGTGCGCACATGATCAAATATAATTAAGTAGAATAAATCTCCAAGTATGTTTAGAGTGTAAGAAATGTAGAGCACATGTGCTCGAGGGAGTAAGTTTAATAACATAGAAACCTCACCGCTTATTTCTTATATTGATGCAAGCATAGCATAACCACACATGTACAACATTAAGTGATGAGTGAATTTGTCTTTTATTTGGTTATTATATAAACTCTTAACATTACAAAATGTGTGTGTGTGTGTGTGTGTGTGTGTTTGTTGTGTTTGTGTGTGTGTTTGTGTATTTGTATAATCTTTGTGATGCTTAATAATCAAATTTAAATTTTTGTAATTAGGAAGTTCTAGTTACTTAAATCAATGTGAATAAGGTCACTTGGTTTAGGATCAACTCGAGAACATGTAAGAAAATTTTAAGGAAGGATGCCAATAAATCTTCTCTTATTTTTAATAATATACTATCTTAGTGCCATAAGTTAAATATAAGAAACCAGTGATAAATTTAGGATTATAAATGGATTGAAGAATTATGAAGGCTTAGTTTTGGTCAAAATTAACAAACCAAATATAATGAGTTGCTAAACTATAATGTTTATTGGGGATTAATATTTATACTGTCTTTGTATATTGTTTTATTGAACATACACATATTTCTTATGTCATTTTCGAACAATATTTTTGATAAAAATTGATCATACAAAAATACTAAGTGATTGACTAGTATGTGCTTTATGAGTTCAAAACTCAAGTGTGCCTTAGTGTCAATAACAAGCTAATAGGTGTTATAATTGAAAGGTGGAATTACGGTAAGCCTCAAGTCCATAGGTAATGAGGTTTTTGAGTTCATGAATACATGTGGACACTTCAGTGGTAGGTGTTGAATGAAACTTTTTGGGTGATGGGTTAGTTTTCTATAGGCATTTATTTATATGCACATCAAATTTGATTAATTAGTAGGTGTTGTGCTTGTGTTTGTAGACTTATTAAAGAAGGCAAGTAGATATTTTTTTGGCGCATGCTTGCACTAAGTGATATAATGCAAGTATCAAAGCTAGTGGTTGTATAAATGATAAGAAATATAATACATTTCAAGTTTGTTGGGTCATCTAACCATCTAAACTAGATATAAAAGCTAAGGTCTAAAGGTATCTTTTAAGGTATTCTTTAAAAAAAATTATGATAAATTAATGAAATGTGTAAAATAAAAAATAATGATTAAAAATTGCTGCAAAAAAAAAAGAAACAAAAATAAATATACCATCATTAATAACAAGATAATAATGTAGGGAGAGTCCATCTTATAGAAGAAAATAACCTCATAAATCCACATGCACAGCCTCTTACTTAAAATATGGTAAACCTTTAAGACTGATGTTATTTTCTTATTCATGCAACTCCTAAGAAAAAAAACTTCAAATTTTTGTATCCACTTATTTGCTTATCCTAAGAATACTATCACAACAATCATAAGATGATGAACCTTGACCAATAAATGTCATAATAATTGGATTATCATACAAATGTAATGTATCTAGCATATATGTTTTAAGAATAGTGCATGTAGCTATGGTGTCGATCATCTTTATTTTGCCAAGGACAGACAAGCAAAAAATTGATTCATTGATAAGATCCAAAGTAAGTTTTAGATTTTGAGTACAAACTAGATATATTTTAGCCAAAACTATTACCATTCATTTGAAGAACTAATTATTCAATGCTTCATATTATTCTAATTTTTATGCCTTCAAAGAGATGAGTTCCTTAATTTTGAGTGAACCACGAAACATCTTGTGACGTTAGGACCAAAAAATCTCATAATATCCATATGAGAGAATGCACCAAGTTCTACCATTTTCCAATAACCATGAGCTATAGAATCAATTCAATTCTCATTTTGTAAAGTGGTATATATGTCCATGTCAATTCAGACATTATTCATTGATGTCTTAAAGAGTTCAGAGACACCAAAATCCACAAGAACATATGTTCCAAAAATAATTAAATTGAGAAAAACTTAATAATAATTGAGACATAAATCTGAATAACAATTTCAAGGCTAAGACTACTAAGAAAAGCTTAATAATAATTGAACAAGAGAAAGGAAATGTCACTATGAAATTTTATCATAAAAAATAGCGAGAAAATGTTTTTCATGAAAATTGGAGAGTAAATTATGATTAATTTGGTATATAACATGATAAATTTATATATAAAAACAAGTAAAAGAGACTAGTTGATTATAAAGCCTCTTTGCTTGGATAGCTTCAATAAAAGAATGAAGAAAGCTTGTTGTTAGAGCTTTCATGTCTCCTACAACTTCCAATCTTTTTAGCAACCTATTAGGGCCTTGTGCATTCCACAAAAATCATCTTCAAAAACAAACTTTTAGTGGCATAATGAGGTTCATGCTCTCTTTCTCAAGCCAAATTATCCTATTTGAGATATCCTACTGTTGCTTCTATATTGTTGGCATGGGAGTTTGTGAATACCACGTTCCACTTTTTTGCACTCATAGGATCCCGTGATTACAAGATTCTACCCTTTGCAAGCAATGTTATATTGACAAATTGGGATAGAATCTCATCTTTATAGAGAGGTTTTTATAGAATTTTGTGATCATGCAAGTAGGACGACGAGATTTTGCTATGTTTCACTACATAGTAGAGATTTCTTACTTGTTTTAAGTTTCCCATCCTTTTGGGGTATCAATTTATTATTATTATTATTATTATTATTATTATTATTATTATTATTATTATTATTATTAT
>JXCR01115601.1:53692-89779 GCA_002079205.1 Phalaenopsis hybrid cultivar | reverse complement strand
AAGCTTTCCTTTACAAATTCCTTATACATCAAAAGTGTGCCATTTTACGTTTTTGAAATGCAAAGTATTTAAAAAGAATTACCTAATGAGGCATAATTTATATCTATTTTTTTGCTGTTTTTAATTTGATATCCTATTTTGCTGTCATGGCCCAAGAGGCTTGATTTTGTACATCTTTTGTATCTCTTTGGTTTTTAATTAATTCAATTTGCACACCATCAAGGATTACGAGTTCATGCAAGGAATTGAAATTATTCTAATTTCTTAGTTTGAATTGTTAATCACACGGTCTCTGCATGCAGGTACTGGAGGCTTTTGCATCATGGCTTCGATTATGTAGTGGGTATGTTCTTTGTGCATCTAAAAATATGTTGTGTCTCCACTGAAAAGTCCAATGTATCTTAATTTCTGTTTACTTCTTTTTCTTAACCATTGGAAGCTTAAGTTACCTAACTAGCGCATGCATTGGGTGCTTATTGAAGGATTAAGCTGGCCCGCTGCTGTTGAGATATAATTTTAGGATAATTATGGTGACTGCTGTCTTTGCACAAATCATCATCAATCCTATCTCAAGCATTTAGTTTGATGGCTTTATGAATTCTTTGATGCATACAAATTTTAATTGCATTTGACAGCAATATAAGTTAGCCAAGTCTTCTTGGTTGGATTTAATCGTAGTTATTTTTTCTTGCCAGTTACTTTCATAGACACTTCAAAATCAATCCTCTTCCCTGAGCTGACTTTTANTTGTCAGATCCAATATGTATTCATTAGATTAAACATTAACCCGTTAACCACAGTAAGCTCATCTCTACTCCATGCAAAAGTCGAAAATGCATGCTCATTCAGATCCATCTACATAACTACTTGTTAAAACTTGTTCAACACATGTAAAGCCGACCAACGACTTAATGGGTGTTTTTTCTTCATTTGAAAAGTCTGAATATGATTTTGTGTAGTTGTTATACAAAAATGAGGTCAATTTTTTATTATAAAAAAATGAAATCAATTTTTTACCACAGTTTTTTTATGTGATGGGCCATTTTGAATCAATTTTGTGTAGAAGAGAGACAAAACTAAGCATATATGATACTTTAACAGAATTGGCCACATTGGAATAATCACTGGAGTATTTGGGGATTAAATGGAATGACAAATTGAAGATGAGCAAGCTGCATTACTGAAGATCATGGTGGACTCTTGATTTAATTTGTAGAAGAAAGTAAATTATTGTGTTGGGGAAGAATCAAGAAGCCAAGGAAAGTATGTGAGCCTCATTGTTGAAAATAGAAAGAAGAGCCTCATTGTCAAAAGAATTAAGTATATGTTCGAAAGTATTATTTTCAAAAACATGAAATCAAGTTGAAAATTTTACGAGTTAGCAATAGTTTCTGGACATAAATTTCAAGTTTTTGGAACTTTAATTTAATTTTTTTTTTAAAGATCAGCATATATATTAAAATAAAAGATGAAAACATTTGAAAAAATCAAACAATAAGAACATAGGGAAAGCAAAGCTAAATATAAGAAACAAAAAGAGAAAATTATCATCTGCATAATAATAGCAATATAAATCATTTGATGTGTAAATCATTAAAATATCAAACGAACTACCAAAATAATAGTAATACCTGAAACATTTTTTAATAAAGAAAAACAAAATGTAGCAATACCAAAAATAAATATAACAAAGGCAACAACAGCCTAACAACCTTTCTTAAAATTAAAAACCATATACATGTGGCCATCTACTGCTGTCATATAAAGCCTACACATAGAAGTAAAGCGCACAAACGCATATGTTAGGACTTGTTTGACTGAGGCAAATGCCCGGTGAAGAAAGACTTCAATATAAATTTTTAAAAGTGTTATTTTTACATAGTCAAATGAGATGAGTCCAGTTACATTTTGAAAAACAATGAAAACAATAGAATGTAGAAGGAAAGTCATTGCATTATTCCAAAAACAGTGATGCTCCATCATAACTTGAGAGAATGAAGAAAAGTATGCACTCCACTCCTGAACCTTTTCTCCATGCAGTTTCTGGAGATTGCTCCTTTCTCAGGTAGATCAAAATGCAGGTAAACTCTATCATAGATTCATCTCTCAATCTAGANCTAATAATTTTATAAAACTTGCAGTTTGTGCTGTAACATATGCCACAATATAATTGATGTACGTACTGATTAGGCTTCTTTTTAGTAATATCTGTTTTATATGGTTTCTAAAAGCCCCTCATGCCTCAAAACTGTGGGAAATGCACCAAGTCCATACCTGGGGGGATGGAATTTTGAAGGAGCATCCTGTTGGTTACTATTTTCATATATATGAATATGTTAACTCATGTTTGCTTCACATGACATTAATTTATGAAAATGTAAAGTGCAATACTAAGCTTTCCTTTACAAATTCCTTATACATCAAAAGTGTGCCATTTTACGTTTTTGAAATGCAAAGTATTTAAAAAGAATTACCTAATGAGGCATAATTTATATCTATTTTTTTGCTGTTTTTAATTTGATATCCTATTTTGCTGTCATGGCCCAAGAGGCTNATATGCTTATGAGTTTTATCTGATGGCATGTATTGTTGAATTGATTTATTTTGCATATACTTCTCAACTTGTTTTTCTTGCAAATATGTCAGTGGTTGACAGTTTCACGAGCACTGATATTTTTCTTATTTTTTGTGAGTTATCGGTGGTCGGTATGCATGCGTAAGATACATGCTCAGTTATCCCAAAAAATCCTTCTTTTTTTTTTTGTAGGATTGCAAATATTTTGATTGGTTACTTCAATTAGATATTTGTTGATGCTAATACAATAAAATATGATATGATTCTATCTGTGCAATATGAAGTCTTTTTTTTTTAAGCCTAATCATTATATAAAACCTCAAGCAAAATTTTTTGTCATTCGTGTCTTTATCGATGTTACTATTGTCTGCCTATATTATGTTATGTTGATTAGGTGGACAGTTCCAGACTTTAAGTTGTAGATTTTATTCTCTAGCAACTTAAGTGTATAAAAAGTTTATATTCTGTGCTAACTAAACATAATGGATGTTAGAGGACACCTCTTTGGGAATAGTTTTTCATGCTTTTAACTGTTATAGTAGATGTTTGTTTTTATTTTCTAATTTGGAAAGGACTTGTACCTTTCTTATTTAGTGAAAAAAGATGTGAAGGACACAGGTAGCAGTTAACAAGAAATTTTGAGTTCATTGTCCTATCCAGAAACTTTTCAGATCTAGTTTAGCTATTTCAAAAATGATAAATGAATCTTGAGCTCTTATTTTAGGCTGGAAAATGATATTTTTTACATACAAGCATTTTTTTTGGGTCATGTTGAAAAATAACTTTGTACTTATGGTNTGCTAGATGTTCTCCACATGCTTTTCTTGCATTATGTAAGTTCATAGGAACAATTCTTGTAGGGCCTTGGAGAGTTATCATCCAGGGAGGAAATAAGATTATTTTAACAAGAATACATATATATTTAAAGATTACTGGTAGAATGTAAGCATTGTGTGTCACAGTACCAAGCAGTAGTTAAAAAAACAAACAAACAAACAAGCAGCAAAATATGATCAAACTTCACCCAATACAACAACAAGAAGACTTCACCCAATACAAATAAAGAAAAAATGCTATTAAAAAAAAAGTATTCATTAGTAAACCAAAAAAGCAATAAAAAAGGGCCGGACTACTCCCACTCTCAAAAAAGACGCCTATCAAAAAGATAAAATCCTTCATGACTAACAGGCTACATTTTATGGTCGGGCTATTTAGCGAAGATATGCAGCAGTAAAATATAGAAAAAGTGGACTATAAGAAGGATTAAAAATTAAACTTATTAGAATCATCTAAAGCCTGTAAAGGTACAGGCTGTGGGTTCATTTGCAAGAAAATATTTAACATGATAAAGAACACCCTCATTTCCAATTTAGATATACACTACAAGTTTAAAGTGGAATAAAAGAGTAAATCATAAGTGATTCTCACATGCTCCTCCTAGCATCTAACAAGCTAAAAGTCTTAAATAGAAGGCATTGACAATAATGTGAACAGAGACATAGAATACAGATATTTCTTTGAAAATAAGCTAGACCATTTTCCATCCCACACCACGTATCAAGCAGCACCAATTACACCAATTCATGAGCCCATCAGCAGAATAAAAAATAACATGAGGCATAGAAGCCCACAATTCAGAACAAAACGCATAAGAAGCCACGTCCTTGATCAACTAAGTTAGAAATTAGATGAGAAATTGGCTGAAAATTTTTTTAACAAAAAATGGAGAGGGCAAGCAGAGAATATCAGCTACAGATAAAAAGATTTAAAACTTTCCTAGAATAGCAAAGAATAAAATATACCCAAAAAACAAAATAAATAATTCAGGCTGTAGAAGAAGAATGAAAATGTTACCTACCGGGTATTTCAGTTCACAAAAATTTAAACAAGCCGTCAAAAGACTGAATGCAGTTTTAACTGATGAAGCAAGTTCTTTCTCGAAATGGCGGCGTCTTTCAGGTCGTGCTGCTATTCGATAATTGTATGCTTCCTGTTCATGAGAAAAGAAAGGATAACATTAAAAATATTAAGCACGATACAAAATTTATCTCCATAAGAAATAACTGAATTTAATAAAAATGCTAAAGAGAGATTTTTTACATCAAGCATTGATTGTCACTTCATTCTTTGCATGTTATAATTTGCAAATAAATAAATAAATAACCACCATTGCCAAAATAACATCTAAATTGAAAAACTTTGTATTCTCGATAATAAAAACAGCATCACCACCATTATTATCACCCAAACTGATTTGGGCAAGTTTTATGAATCATTATTTTCCATTCACTTCTTGTTTGCTGCAATAAATAAGCACAAAATGTTAAAAAAAATGGAAATACATCATATGGCAAGCGCTGGAAGATAAAAAATCCAAAATTTGAAAGAACAGATAAGATGCATGTGCACACTCACCGGACATGAGCATAACAAATGCTGAATCAATGTAAGACTGCATTGATTTTCTTATATATTTGATACTGATTGTTTGAGCTTTTTGCATTTCATTTGTTTTTGTTTTAGTGGGTTTGAGGTGTTGATGATGAGATGTTTGGCCATATAGGTTCTTCAGATGACTTGTTGGTCGTTGTTGGTTCATGTCACATGTGAAATCTTAATAAAAGCAACCAAGTTCCTCTCTTCTTTTCGTTGCAATACGGTTTTTGAGATTCTTCTGGAAGGTCTTTTTAAGTGATATACATGTGTGACTGGCACGAGCTTTGTACTACATGAGTTAAAGGCAATCAAAAACCATTTTTCTACAAGTTTTGTTGTATTCTTGTAGTGACATACGTGGTGACAAATTGGTTGGGCGATTTACCGAGTTTTTTGAGACGTCTCGCCAACACAAAACTATAATTTCTTACTTCATTTTTCAATTTATACTTGATTATTTTGTACAGTTTCCTTTTATTTTCATTCCCAGTATATTTGGGATTGATTGTTTGGGTTTTTTACGCTATTCGTAGGTTTTTTTTTTCCATTTGTATTTCATTTTTTCTTTTGGATGGTTTGAGAGGTCCATGATGAGACTTCTGACCTTATGGTTCTTTTGGATGTCATGTTACCCGTTGTTGGTTGGCGTCACATGTGAGATCCTAATGAAAAAAACAAAATTCCTATCTTATTTTCAGTGATATGCTTTGTAAGGATCTTCTGGATGATATTTTTTGTGATACGCATATGTGACACATTCGAGCTTGGTTTTGTGGGTTAAAGGCAACGAACAACCCTTTTTTTATGAGGTCTGTTGTCTTCTTGTAGTGATAGATTCGTTGTTTGGTTGGTATGACTAATGGATTGTCTTTCGTAGCATTCAGAAAAGATGAGCTCCAAGATTTCAAGGTCTTCTAGACGATTGCTCTCTTGCTGCAGACTTCAGACTTCTCTGCTTACGTCACGTCAGACGCATAGCTACGGGAGAAAGTTCTACAGGTGTCGCGCTGGGCAGACGGTTCGGGGAAGTGTAAATTCTTTCAGTGGGCAGACAGTCTAGTAGATTTCACTGTCGACAGTGATCGGGACTAGATAGCATCTCTGGAGGATGGCGTAACTCGTGACGTGCGTCGTCTACATTATAAAATCAATACTGTCATATTACTAATTGTACTTTTAATAGTTTTTTTTCTTTTTTGTAGCATATTTGATAATCACTGTTACGTGAGGGGTTTATCTGGATTTTTGTATCGTTCTGAAGTGAATTTTTTCTTTTGAAGTATCAAATATAAGGCTACAACAGTTCTGTTACAAACAACATTACTACACGGGGGCAGAATGATCATTTGTCCAGACACAGCTTCCACACAGCTGTTTTCAAACCGCAGAAAACAAACAACCAGCCAGCTTCCTCGCAGCAGCTTCCTGGGGCAGCTAAGCTGCATCTGCCCCAAACAGACTCTAAGACCCTAAGTGAACTATGGATTGGGCCAACTAACAATAGCTTTGATCCTAGTAAGGCACATCTTGATGACGATTGTTGAAATAATATATTCTATGAAGCATGTTTACAGCATCATAAAATGATACTTCTTCAGGTGGTCATACAACAACCTTTTCAAAAAACTCCAAACTCTTGCAAGTGCTTCAAATGCTTATCCACTGAATTACTATGTCAAATTACACAACCAAAAACTTTTTAATAGTCTCCAAAAACTTTGTTCATCAGCTTTATAGAGTGCTCATTATATTGGGCAAGTCAAAATGCATGACCATTCACGCATATAATCGATCTTACATCATGAAGGAGGACTTTTACTCATCCACTAGCCTCGTTCTAATTTGGTGGTATCCACTGTACAAATCTATCTTGAAAAAGATATTACCTCCATACAATTAATCTAATACATCATCCAATCTCGATACTTAATCGTCGTGTTATTCACTGCCTTGTTGTTAGTGCACATATGTCACGATCCGTCTTTTTTGGCCATAATTAAAGCTAGAATAACATAACGCATGGATCGGTACTCACATTAACTTACCCTCGGGTCATCAAAAAATATTTTCAATGCAAAATTGAAAACTTTATTTTAATTAATACGAAAGTTGCATAGAATCAAAACCTCCAGAAAAAATTTGATGAACAAGGTAACTCAAAAAAGCCACCAAAATATTTATAGTGTTACAAATATTTATCAACCTTGATATTGTGCATATTTGTCATGGGGCGTGCTTATTTTGAAGATGTTGCACAAAAAGGAGAGAATAAAATCTTTGAAAATGGGACAAAAGACAATAAAAAAATAAATTAAAAAGATCTGATAATACACAGCTAAAAAAAGAGGCCGTTGAACTGAAGTTCTAGAATAAAAATTTTATGTTGGTAGTTCATTACGAAAACTCGAGGCCCGCTACAAACACAAATTTTCAGCAGGTTGAATTCAACTCAAGGAAGAAAAAAATGACAACTGAGTTCTATTACAACAAGAATACAAAAAGTAAGAACAGAAAATGCATCCCTCCATGCCCATGATCGAGACAATAGGATTTCAACCAAAATAATGAAGGAAAAGCTGGTTGATATAAATTCAACTGAATCAAAAACTGAGTAACTAGATGTATTCTATAACATTTGAGTGCTTAATACATAGAAGCAGAATGAAGGATTATTAAGGATATTGCTTGCTACCAGAATTACATTCCATGCATAAATACTAGAGTTAATGTATTTGAACTACAATTACAGCAAAATGAAGTATACTATGGCTTACCTATAAGCCACATGTTATATCTTATTAAGGCAACTGTCAAAACTTACTTCTCTTTGACCTAAGAAAAAAATCTTCTTCATTTAAAAATCCAAATTGCTCCTACTAGCATACTCAGTACATGACAACAACGTTTTCGTCCGTCATGGACTTCTCAACATCACAACTAATTTTACTTCAACAAACACGAAGCATCCCCTCCACGGTGGTGCATTTGAGACTCTTTTGCGAGTGCCAACAACCTGCCTCTTTGATACTAAGTAGCTTTGAATAAATACATTAAGTAGCCAGAATCTTAATTTTCTTCTTATTAATGGCTGATAAGCGTTACAATGTGGTTAACCTCTTTGCCATTGTTGACTCAACAGAAAATATGACCATTCCTGGTCTTCAGCAGGAATAATTTCCAGATTCGGCAATAGGATTTCTTCACTGCAATTACCAAAGAGATTGCTTTTATGTTTTTATCAGACTTCAAATGTATTAGCATGTTATTTTCTCTATGGCAATGGTTATTTTCATATGCTTTTGTCATCATTTATAGATGAATGTCATTTTAGCTTCATATCTTTCAATTATTCTTTTTGTACATAACCATCCAGCATTCCTTCATGCATGCATTTCGATGTTGTTAAAAGCAAGCAGGGCACGCACATTAACATTTTGACAACCGAGACAAGGACATGAAACTTTGCACACGTTCCCAAGTGGGCAACCTTAATAAGTCATGCCTACGCAAGCCTCTTTCCATGAGTTGTAAGATGAGGGCCAATACTCCAAAAGTTGAAAATGAGTCAGTCTTTTATGATAATAATAACATGGCATGAAACGTTGTGAAAAAAGCAGTAAAGATTAAAGAAACAAGCATTTCCCCTTGTAAATATAATGATAAAACGCATATGCAATAACTTTAATTATAGAATAGAAAATCCTAATGACGAACATGAAAATTACAAAAAAAATAGTAGAATAGATGCAATGTAGAGTGCAAATAACAGGAGAAAGGTGCTTGATAAAATTTAAATATTCCTGACCTACATTCTTAAAATAATCTATCAAACAAGACCTTTTGAACTAGAATGAAACAGAACTTAAAAATCTATTATTTATTCCGCCAACCAAAAAATAAACTAATGGGATGATTGCATTTAATATTCTTCAAAAGTGTCTCTTAATATTAAATAAACATATGAATAATACTACATTCATTTTCTATACCTTGCTTTACTAAGGTAAAAATCTATCGTGGCAACCATCATATATGAGGTTGGAAAGCAATCTCACCCTGAGAGTGTCTACCGCTTATTTAAACATTATCTACTATTAAATGGCACTATAGCTACTAAATCATACCGTTTCAATTATTTATATTTTTTCTTTTATATTTTAATAATAATGAAGTCATGCTTTAGAAATCAATTGCTTAACCATTTCAAATTTTCTATATTGTCATCAATTATAATTTAAAACTACTGTCTTCACCTAGAAACCATTCCATAATTTTATTGAAAGTACCAATACAAAAGAAAAAATTAAAACATTTGAAATAATTAAAAATAATTTCATAGCTAAATTTTAATGCATATAACAGTTGAAAACAGTATAAAACTAAGTACACGTGCAACTAAAAAAATTACCAAGATGGAACCATAAGAAAGAAGCAAATTAATAAAACTAATAGACTTAGGGATTGTTCAATTTCTGTATTTGTGGTGTAATGAAAACAAAATCCAAGGGATTTGAAAATTATTATGTTTGGTTGGATGAAAATAAGACTTGGGCATGTTGCATAAAAGACTATCTTAATTTATTAGAAATAAATGAAAATATGACACTCAGTAAAATACAATGGAGAAAAAAGTTTCATGTAGTCGACCCCACTTAGTGGGATAAAAAGCTTGTAACCTTTGTTTTTGTTGTTGTTGGTTGGATGATAATAAAATGAAGCATAAAATTTTGATGAACATAAAATTCACCCTGTAGTTCAAAACTGGTGTATTTCAAGTTCGTTAGATTTAGATGATTTCTAAATATACTGCAAATTGTAGCTTATTTTCATTGCCACCATCGCTCGCCGCTAGTCGCTCAACCGCCGGCGTTACCACCGTCGGTAGCAACACGTAGTCAGCCTCACGTCATCAGTACAATCAGTTACCAACCGCTACCCACCGCAGGTGCCACCATCGCTATCGCCGAGCATGTTTTACATGGATTTTATATTTCTTCAAACCAAACATAAAAATAGAAATTCCCACATTTACTTTACACCAAATCAAGAACTTCAAAATACTTCAAATATACTACAATTCAATTAAATTGTATTCATTTTACATTACAATCTTTTTTCAGCAAACCAAGCAGTCCTTTAATGTTTTCAATTATTAGCAAAAAAAATTAAATTCTCATAGGTTAGAGTTTAAAAGAAAAAAAAATGGAGATCTAGGATATCCAAACAATAAGATATACAAACAAGTCCAAAAACAAGTTTTTATGATGTCTTTAAATAACCGTTTTATGAACAAAATTTTAAATTAATGCTTGAAATGTTCTCTTAGTTGTTCTCTAATATGCCATTTGGCAGAGTAAACAAATACATAAAGTTTCAACTAATCTTCAAGAAGGTCAGAATTCATGTCACAAAGTTTAGGCTCATTTATCAAAAGATCAAAGTGCAATTTCCATTATAAATTTACAGAGTACTGTCTTGTCATTCAACAATTTATTAATTATACCATATCTCAGCATATCCACATCGCAGCTCCAACAAGTTGCACACTTTAGACCAAAAAAAAAAAAAAAATTATTATCATCAGGGACCATACCTCTGGCAAAACAGTGAGCAACTCTAACAAGCCTGGGATATATTCAGAATGAGTTCTCATTTCATTGCTAATCCAGTTCACAATGCCACCATCTCCCCAGCTTTCCACAGAGACATGCACAGCCAAAGCAGCAACGCCAATACTGATCTAAAATGAAAAGGTAGCTTATATGTGCAAGCTTAACTTAATAAAATATAACCAAAAACTTCCACAAATAATTTAGTCATACCTGTGTCCTAACTTTAGGGGGGCCTTTGCTAAAGTTCTTAAGCAAAGCCTGCACTTGGAAGCTTCAAACCAATTAAAAAGTATAAATAGAAACACACAAATACATTATGCTAGCAAATAAAATGCAAGACAGCTTTTGAGCAGTATAAATTAAAAGCTATAAAGAAACAGTTAAACAGGGTTCATACTTGTAAAGTATGATACAATAAAGATCAACGAAATCCTACATTACTGTAAAGGAAAATAGCTAACTGAAAAAGAGAGATGATTCATCAACAAGCCATCAATTATCGAAATATAGAAGTTAGCAAATCTAGATGCCAACATATCTAATAAACAATTCAGTATTTTTTTGCTGTTTCCAAAAATCTGTATGTTCATTTGCTAAAAAAAAAGAATAGTAAAAAAAAAAAGATAAATTCTACAAATTCTCAAGTAAATTTGACCAACTAACTGATGCCATCACAGTAAAAGACAGGGTGGTATTAAACAGATAGTGACGGATATTGATGTGTACAAGTATTATATGAATTTTGTTATACAAATTCTGAATGAAAAATATGTATGATTAAAATATAATTTAAATTCTTAGTTTTTTTCTTAATTAACTTCTATCTTGATAAGTCAAAAAGAGGTAAATAGAAGACTTTTTCATAAGCATGAAAGTATTTCATACAAATAACATGTATTATGCTTTTAAATGTTACAATTTGAGTAGTTTTCCAACACTCTTACAAGATGAAGAAGATGGAAGTTTTTTATAATACGTAGTCATTGATGATATACGGGTGAATAGGTGAATTGAAAAAAGGCACCATCAACTAATGTCCAATACGACCTCACCAATAATACAAGTTCTGCATTCTAGAGATTTCTTAGAAAAGGCAATAACGAGATTGAGTGGGATGAGTACTTCTATGTGTTTGCTATTGATCTGATCCAAAATAAAGATAATAGAAACATATTTAAAAGATTTAAGGTTCAATTTGGCTTTTTTGTTTGTTTGGTATGTTTTGGGATATTTGATGTTGGAATAATTTCTAATAGCAATATGATATTTGGGCTGAGAAATTAGCTCGATGATTGTCAATCCCTCGAAAATAAAATTGAATTTTAGCTCAGATAGAAATCAGCTCAAAACAAACGAGCTAAACAATGAGCAAATTTTAAAAATCAATATATCAAACAAGAGGAAAATTGGATCATTTGGCCCGCAATCGGAAGAAAATTATTTATTTATTTATATAAAATTCGGTGGATGGTGGAATCCTCGCGAATCGGTAAAAGATATATTTCATAACTATAATGATCTAATCCCTCAATCATAGCCCTACAAGTCCCAATATCGTGGGTCTCAACTCTCATCTCATTATGGTGCCCTAGTTTCAAAATCCCTAGGTCACAAATCTCACCTACGGCCTTACACCTTCAGAGTCTAGCCTCACGCGTCTTCATGTCATTGCTTCTTAGCCTGTTGTGAGTTCTGTCTGTGAAGAGGAGAAGTCTTGCTTAGATGCTCTCTACTTCTCTTTCACTTACTCTGGTGCTCGGTGCTCCCTACATTCACTCTATCGACTTGTGAGTTGGTAACCATATTCGAGCCATTTCCAACACTGTCAAGATCTTTATTCAAAAAGCGTTCTTGATATCAAGTTGATACAGTTCCCACTCTTTATTCACTGCCTATAAAAGAACTCATACTGTATTTAGCTTGATCAGAGGCGTAAAGGTATCTTGATAATTTATCCCGTAAGATTGAGTGAGACCATTGGCCACCACCTATACATACTTACATTTATGCATATATATATACATCTATACACAGATGTGTATATATCCATATACACACACACACACACACGTAAAAGGCGTTCATCATAAGNAATTCAACTTCATCTACAAATCTTAAGTACATCAGCAACAAGTCCTTATCAACTTCTTTTCAATTTTTGGTGGCACTAACTGCAACAATTCCTTTGTTCCATTTTCATATGGCTTTACCATTTTTTTTTCCTAAAACATCTGCAGTTGATTCTTCTATTTGTCTTCTATTTCTGTTATGAAATTTCTAGCTTACAATGTTCTTAACAAATCATTTTCCTAACCAGTGAATAATTGGCAAAATTTAAGCTACCGCAAAGAGAAAACTGTTTATTTGCTTTGTAATAATAAATAAAATTTATGGGGCTAGTATAAAACTCAATATTATCAGTGTTTGGATATGATATGATTTACAGTAGGATATATAATTCCTTCTACTTTAGGAATCTAAATCATTAGTCAAGTAGGAGAGCTAAAGATTTTCATAAGTTATGCCCTTATACAAGCATGATGCTTTCTTCCAAGCATAAAATTTATGGGGCTAGTATAAAACTCAATATTATCAGTGTTTGGATATGATATGATTTACAGTAGGATATATAATTCCTTCTACTTTAGGAATCTAAATCATTAGTCAAGTAGGAGAGCTAAAGATTTTCATAAGTTATGCCCTTATACAAGCATGATGCTTTCTTCCTTGCTTCCTTCTGTATTTTTACTATTGGTTTAGATTCTGATCGCATTTGGTCAAATTTGATACAATCTAAATTTCTTTTAATTGTAAAAGATTTCGAACATATGAATGATCGTTAATTTTCAATCATTAATTATATTAGAATATCGTTAATCTATCATCAGAATTGGAATTCAATGTTTTCAATTTCCATTGAATGAAGGGATTGTGTAAGATTACTAACTCATGCACGATAAAAATAGCATTGTAACTGTGTTATTTAGCTACATCAAATGCCAAATTGCATTCTCAATTAACATTAGAAACATTAGACCCTAAGACATCCTACAACACTATAATTTGAATGACCAAGTGTACTTAACCAATACATAAACCAATTTTAGTGCAAGAAACATATTTACATATTTTTTATGGATAACATGTGTAGCAAACTACAATAAATAGGTCCGGAGTTTCATTAATTTTTAGGATCCACAAGACATCCAAAATAAATAACATTGCTTCAAAGCGGGCAAGTTAAAAAATGTGATATCCAAAAAATTAATCAAAAGGTTCACATGTCAAACTTTTAAAATAATTGGCACAAAATCAACTTTTTAAGAGCAATTAGCACAAACAAACAATAGAAAGAGTGTAAATTTAGTAAATTTATTATCATTTGCTAAATACTATGCAACTTTTAGTCTTGAATGAAGCTCTGTTTAGCATAAATTTCTAAAAAGTCCCAATGATATTCAAACCTATAAAATAATAAATTGAACTTTAATCTTTAAATATGTTACCAAGGCACATGCAATAGAGCCACAGCAAACAAGCGATAATTGGCTTCAAGCAATCAGCTGATTCCTAACCACAACCAACAATACCACAAGGGCACAACACACCACTATCGATAGACCCTGAATCTCAACATTTTCCGATCATCACATCATTTGGCATGAATACAAAGCAAATGTTATAAACAATGAATACCAAGAAAATTTCATTTAGAGCGTCAAACGCATAGTACTTTCTATTTCCTTCTCAATAAAGAACATAGACCTACATAGCGTGCAGTGCAACATCCTTGAACCACAAAAGGCAAAACGCTTGATAATAATTTAAGAAAAGAAACAACCAATGGACGTTAAGACGATCTAATTTTATGTACAAAAACTGTCTTAAGCACGCCACTCACTCACCCCCTCTAAATCCCTTAATGAGTGTAGTTGAAGTGCGAGCTTCCCCGGATCGCGGCATTGTAGTTTCTACAGTGCTGCGAACGCATTACTGTAGTAGCTACAGTAACCGCGGTCCAACCCTTCCCCCCCTTTTCTGTCATTTTTCCACCTAATATTTCTTTTCTTTTCTATGGAATCCCCTATTATAAATCTTTGCATGTTATTACTTCCTATTTATTCTATTTTCTAATTGAAAGCATTGCTTAATATAAGTTCTAATCACCCTTATATAGATAGGAGCTATTTTTGCTTAGGAAATGCTTTTTTTTATGATTGTTTATTTCAGTTACTGCTCTTGAGGCGTTCTTCCCCTCCAAGGTTTGTACCCAGCGGCAAGAAGGTGCTCCAGCTGTAACTCGTTCAAGGTGGTGATCATCTCCAAGGGTTCAATTGGTGCTCCAGTTGTAGCTCGACCCCCAAGAGACATTTTATCTTTCCACAACCCTCCGACCCTCTTCCTACTGTAGGCCGCCCCATCCTACCACCTGCCAGCTTGCTGCCCGCACTGTCGAACTCCCTCCAACCCTTCCAAAACCTGTCATAAGCCCTCCCAACCCATCCAGACCTATATGCAACCCTTCCAAGACTTCCCTCGTCTTGCTGTAGCCGTCTCCAGCTCTTCCCAATGCTGCAGCATCCTGTCCCAAGCAACCCAGCAAACCCAGCAGCTGTCGCAACCACTCCATCAGTTACCTGCTGTCGTAACTCTTATTGGAGTCTATGTTGTGTTTATGTTTGTGTTGTTGTTATTTTACATTTTTAAGTGTCGTGTCTATAATCATTTCAATTTCAGCAACAATATTTATTTTTCGTTGTGGTTTGAGTTTCCTCTGGTATCAATGATTGCATAAAACATGTTCTTTCTAGCAATAAAATAATATCTCCCCCGTTCTTTGGGTTGTTTGGTAGCAGTTTGTATCCAGATGTATCCAAACTTTAACAGGAATCTTGCCAAACATTTGGCATCCCTTAAATTTTACCATTCAATGAAATACAATTTTCAACCAATTTTTGCTATAATGTGGATTTGCTAAATCCTATTGAACCATGGATTTAACATATTTTAGCTTTATGTGGACATTTCTAAAGCACGAACCTCTTCTACCTCGAGACACTGCCTTGGCCACATGTCTGTGCGAGCCCTTACCATTCTCAAGTACTCCCAAATCTAGTACTTTTCTCCTTTAATATCCAAATTTCTGACTTTAACGCTCTCCAATATGTTCATTTCTGTCTTATAATCGGCACCTCCTTCTTTATAATACTTACTCAGTTTCCTAGTATGCATTTGATCATGTACGATCCAAAAACTTCTTGAATCATCCTATCCCTAATATCAGCACCACATCATACTAGATAGGAGAATTACAATAAAAAACTTCATTTGAAATACTAACTATTATTATTATACATATATATTGTCTTTTTAATGATTTTTTCTCGCGAGTTGAGGCTCAACAACAAAATCTGTGAATCCTGCTAAGTTCCCAACTAAATCTTATATTTAGTTAAATCCTAAGAAATAGCAATCAAATAGTTTACTGGAATTTAGCCAATTTCAAAAGCTATTAAGCCAAAGAGTTTTCAGGATTCAGACACTGAAAAATATACCAAACTCAGCCTTCCAAGATTTGCTAAATTACACTAGAGTTAAATCATGCTTGTGGCCAAACAGCTACTCCTCTCCCGCTCAGCTCCTCGCATCAATCGATCCTCCCGATCCCCAATCCCATATCCTACAAACGGTTCCAGATAAAAAATTTAATAATACCGNCGGCCAAACAGCTACTCCTCTCCCGCTCAGCTCCTCGCATCAATCGATCCTCCCGATCCCCAATCCCATATCTTACAAACGGTTCCAGATAAAAGATTTAATAATACCGACAAACNCTATCATTTTCCCACCTATTTCTTTCCTTTTCCATGGAATCCCCTATTATAAATCCTTGCATGTTATTACTTTCTATTTATTCTATTTTCTGNCTACATAGCGTGCAGTGCAACATCCTTAAACCACAAAAGGCAAAACGCTTGATAATAATTTAAGAAAAGAAACAACCAATGGACGCTAAGACGATCTAATTTTATGTACAAAAACTTTCTTAAGCACGCCACTCATTCACCCCCTCTAAATCCCTTAATGAGTATGATTGAAGCGCAAGCTTCCTCGGATCGCGGCATTGTAGTTTCTACAGTGCTGCGAACGCATTACTGTAGTAGCTACAGTAACCGCGGTCCAACCCTCCCCCCTTTTCTGTCATTTTCCCACATATTTCTTTCCTTTTCCATGGAATCCCCTATTATAAATCCTTGCATGTTATTACTTCCTATTTATTCTATTTTCTAATTGAAAGCATTGCCTAATATAAGTTCTAATCACCCTTATATATATCGGAGCTATTTTTGCTTAGGAAATGCATTTTTTTTATGATTGTTTATTTCAATTACTGCTCTTGAGGTTCTCTTCCCCTCCGAGGTTTGTACCCAGCGGCAAGAAGGTGCTCCAGCTGTACCTCGTTCGAGGTGGTGATCGTCTCCAAGGGTTCAATTGGTGCTCCAGTTGTAGCTCGACCCCCAAGAGACATTTTATCTTTCCACNTCTAATCACCCTTATATATATCGGAGCTATTTTTGCTTAGGAAATGCATTTTTTTTATGATTGTTTATTTCAGTTGCTGCTCTTGAGGTGGTCTTCCCCTCCGAGGTTTGTACCCAGCGGCAAGAAGGTGCTCCAGCTGTAACTCGTTCGAGGTGGTGATCGTCTCCAAGGGTTCAATTGGTGCTCCAGTTGTAGCTCGACTCCCAAGAGACATTTTATCTTTCCACAACCCTCCGACCCTCTTCCTATTGTAGGCCGCCCCATCCTACCACCTGCCAGCTTGCTGCCCTCACTGTCGAACTCCCTCCAACCGTTCCAAAACCTTTCATAAGCCCTCCCAACCCATCCAGACCTATACGCAACCCTTCCAAGACTTCCCTCGTCTTGCTNGCCCTCACTGTCGAACTCCCTCCAACCGTTCCAAAACCTTTCATAAGCCCTCCCAACCCATCCAGACCTATATGCAACCCTTCCAAGACTTCCCTCGTCTTGTTGTAGCCGTCTCCAACTCTTCCCAATGCTGCAGCATCCTATCCCAAGAAACCCAACAAACCCAGCAGCTGTCGCAACCACTTCATCAGTTACCTGCTCTCGTAACTCTTATTGGAGTCTATGTTGTCTTTATGTTTGTGTTGTTGTTATTTTACATTTTTAAGTGTCGTGTCTATAATCATTTTAATTTCAGCAACAATATTTATTTTTTGTTGTGGTTTGAGTTTCCTCTGGTATCAATGATTGCATAAAACATATTCTTTCTAGCAATAAAACCATGTTTCCCCCATTCGTTGGGTTGTTTGGTAGCAGTTTGTATCCAAGATGTATCCAAACTTTAACAGGAATCTTGCCAAACATTTGGCATCCCTTAAATTTTACCATTCAATGAAATACAATTTTCAACCAATTTTGCTATAATGTGGATTTGCTAAATCCTATTGAACCATGGATTTAACATATTTTAGCTTTATGTGGACATTTCTAAAGCACGAACCTCTTCTACCTCAAGACACTGCCTTGGCCAAATGTCTGTGCGAGCCCTTACCATCTCAAGTACTCCCAAATCTAGTACTTTTCTCCTTTGATATCCAAATTTCTGACTTTAACGCTCTCCAATTTGTTCATTTCTGTCTTATAATCGGCACCTCCTTCTTTATAATACTTACTCAGTTTCCTAGAATGCATTTGATCATGTACGACCCAAAAACTTCTTGAATCATCCTATCCCTAATATCAGCACCACAGCATACTAGATAGGAGAATTACAATAAAAAGCTTCATTTGAAATACTAACTATTATTATTATTATACCTATATATTGTCTTTTTTAATGATTTTTCTCGCGAGTTGAGGCTCAACAACAAAATCTGCGAATCCTGCTAAGTTCCCAACAAAATCTTNTGGACATTTCTAAAGCACGAACCTCTTCTACCTCGAGACACTGCCTTGGCCACATGTCTGTGCGAGCCCTTAGCATTCTCAAGTACTCCCAAATCTACTACTTTTCTCCTTTAATATCCAAATTTCTGACTTTAACGCTCTCCAATTTGTTCATTTCCGTCTTATAATCGGCACCTCCTTTATAATACTTACTCAGTTTCCTAGTATGCATTTGATCATGTATGACCCAAAAACTTCTTGAATCATCCTATCCCTAATATCAGCACCACAGCATGCTAGATAGGAGAATTACTATAAAAAGCTTCATTTGAAATACTAACTATTATTATTATTATACCTAGATATTGTCTTTTTTAATGATTTTTTTCGCGAGTTGAGGCTCAACAATCTGTGAATCCTGCTAAGTTCCCAACTAAATCTAATATTTAGTTGAATCCTAAGAAATAGCAATCAAATAGTTTACTGGAATTTAGCCAATTTCAAAAGCTATTAAGCCAAAGAGTTTTCAGGATTCAGACACTGAAAAATATACCAAAGTCAGCCTTCCAAGATTTGCTAAATTACACTAGAGTTAAATCATGCTTGTGGCCAAACAACTACTCCTCTCCCGCTCAGCTCCTCGCATCAATCGATCCTCCCGATCCCCAATCCCATATCCTACAAACGGTTCCAGATAAAAAATTTAATAATACCGACAAACACTTGCCAAAAATAAACAATGCCTTTAACCTCCCAAAATCGAACACAGGTAGCCAAAAATTTCAAGGAAAATACACTGAAAACACCGATTCGAAGAAAATCTAAGAGATAGAAAATGTGGATAAGAACCATGACTGCAGGAAGAAGAGGAGAAACCGATCACTCACCTGCCAGGCATCAATGGTGTGCTGAAAATCTTGAAGCCATCGATCGGCCTGGGCCCGGACGGCGTCGTCTGGATGGTGGTAGAGTACATTCAGCGCCTCCTTCACGGTGTTCTGAAGCTCCATGGCCTACTGAGACGACCGACGAAGGCTTGCAATAGGTTTTTCGCGAGTCGGACGAGTTCTCTACAAAATTTACATAGATGCCGCACAATTTCTATCTATTTACTATTTGAATGTCTATTAACTCAATTTTAATATTTACATTTATAATAGATAATTAGATATGTATATATATAATAATGTATATAAACATAAAAATTTAAATATGAATTATGTGATATGCCGTCCCATTTCTCTTTATAACATGAAACTGATTACTCAATTTTGAGAAATTTGTGTTTGTTAATGAGTAGAATATGAATAAATACTTCGAACTTAATTTAAGAACACATTTATTTGATCCTATTGGGGTCAGTATGGCTTCATAAAGAAAAAAATAAGTAGATGAATAAATAGAGATATAAAAAAATTTGGTTAAGATCATTTAGATAATGAATATTATATTATTTTAATTGAAGTAAAATTCATAGGTATTTGAAATTATAGCCCATATGTTGTATATTTTGAAAGTTTGTGAGTTTTTGTAATTTTAATTATTTGATAGGACCAGTAAAGCCATCGTTTAAATTTAATTAAATTAAAATGTTATTTTTTAAGCTCATGTTTAGTCTAATGAGCTAGACATGAGTGCATAGTTCGTGAACAATTGCAAGTATCTAAACACGAACAAGCTCCCAACTTGGTCAAGCCCAGTTTGTTTAGTACCCTATTTTCAGTACACGAGCATTTACATACATACCGCCCAATTTATATGCGTTTATTTATCCAACGCCTAAATTTTGATTTAAAATTTATAATATTCAAATCTTTTATGCCACTTTAAACCCTAAATGCATCATTGTTTGCATAGATAAAGTATTACAAATACAATAAAAAAAAATTTAAGTATGAGATACAAAATTACATACAAATTTGTGATACATATGAGCAGTTTTAATAATTTGCATGCGGATGAAAGGTTATACGGACGAAACAAAATAGTTCAAAAGTAAAAACTCAAAATTATAGATGATAAAATAAATGTACAAAAGAGAGTGAAAGAATAAAAGTAATTGGCTTAAAAATGAAATAAAAAATCCAAAAGAGTAATAGATTGAAAACCCGAAAAAATTATTAAAAGCAACTAATTTTAAATGGCTTTAACGGATAAAACGATGCTTAAGTTGGTCAATGAACTAATATGTTTAAGTTCAAACATAGTCAATCAAGATTTTAAAGAAAAATATGAAATAGATATACAACCCATCAACCACTTTGAAGAGGTAAAACAAATAATGATTTCAAATTTGACCCTTTAAGTTTAATATAATGAAGTAGATTTATTAAATACGACTAATGATAAGCTCTGTGTAACTCATGCAATTTAATCTTTTAAAAAAAATTTAAAATACAACATACGAGGGGATTTGATGGAGATTAAAATATTATAACTCATAGTATACCTAAATAAATAATAGTTCCATTACATATATGTTATAGCATGTATGATTGAATATCATCAAAATAATGTACACATTATATTATATGTGATTATAAAAAATATCAACTAATATTGGTGACCATAGATATATGGATAGATCAACAATAAATTAGCTAACGTTGGTGTAATGACATTTGTATTCAAGTTGCCCTTTGGTATATAATGCACAAAAATAGTATATATAGTTGGTGCATTAAATGTTAGTATATCAAATGCATAGTGATTTTATCTTCTTTTTATATAGTATATGCTTGAGATCTAAACCAATCCTATCAAGAGCTAATAGTTCTTTCTCAATAATGGGCTTGATATGGTAAAACCTAATGATTTTGCCAATGAACAAAAATATGTCGCTTTAATCATAGAGAATAATATTCATGCCAAATAATTGTGGCATCTTTAAGTGAATATATATTATGTCTGTGGAGAGGACATCAATAATATGTCATTATCATAACTGCCTACTTTGATGGGAACTAAGCATCTAGAAGTTTTCGATATAGAGATCTGGTTTGCTGAAGTAAGATTTTGCAAACTAGTTCTAAAGATTTCCTAGTTAAATATGACATTCATTGCACCTCCACTATATATTATTAATATATACTTATTATTATTACTATTATTATTACTATTTTTTTATTATTACAATTATTATTATTATTATTATTATTATTATTATTATTATTATTGTATATATATTATTTTTTTAATTATTGAAACCAACCCCCAAGTAAACCCTAGGAGATAAGAGAAGTTTACTTAACTTATCATTAAAAAAAGGGATTTTTGTCTCTAACATTCTCTAATCTTATATTTCTCGATAATCTTAACAATAAGTAGAAAATGTGCCTTATAATTATTTTGTATGTGAGCCTTTTAGTGGCACTCAAAGTGTGCAATATCTTTGATAGTCTCTCAACTTAAAATTGCAAATTTGTAAGGGTAAAAAAGTTGGATGAAATAGGCATTATTTATATTGGTTTATCAAATTGGCGTAAAGCTGTCATGAGAATGTGACATTAAACCTAAATTTTTTATTTATATTTTATTTTTATTATTAATGCATATACTCTTGTGTTTCGGGGCCATAAATCTCATCCTTATTACTAATATCATTTTAGGTTGAAAATAAACTTACTGGCTATTGTTCAATCATTATAAGTGCAGTTGATCATAAACATTGGGTTCTCATACTTGTTAAAATAATCAATCAAATCTAACACCCTTTGACTCAAGGTCATAAGCTCACTATAGATTTCTTTATAATTATGCTTTGGACAATATTTTGTGCTCAACATTTCTTTCATGTTAAGTCAGATTAAGTGAGTCTTACCTAATATTTTCTCCTTTGCGTGCATTATTTTAATGTATCTTGGTGTGCCTTACAAGTTTTATTTCAACAAAAGCAGCTGGCCTTTAATAATTATAAAACTATGCCAATAAAAAAATTATCTAGTTGGGTAAATCAGTTAATGAATGTATTGAGATGATGAATCTAATCTGATATTGGTGTTTTAACTTAATGATTTTTATTAAGATCATTGATTTCAATATTACTAACTTTATTTTTATAGATTAGATGCTCTTAACATCTTGTAATTTATAAGGTCATGATGTGAGTTTGTTTCAAAATTCTGGTTTGAAATATTAACAAGTTGCAGATGATTAAGTGATTTGACTAGAATCTAAGTGAAAATTGTTGGATTTTGGCCAATATAACTTGCATTTGAATGGATAGGGCTTGGATTTAAATATTTGTCTCTCTTAGGGCAATATGTATATCTAAACCAAAGGGTATGAAATGTAGTGGAAATGCCTTTTAAGAACATACTTAAACCTTCAAGTTATTTTATACTCGATAAGTTTGGTGGCATGGATGTTGAATAACAAATGAGTTGAAGTTTTTTGGTTTATTTGAAATTTTATGTTTAAATATGATAAACTGGATGCTATGCAATTGTAAAAAAATTATCTTCACCAATTAAAATATGCCACTTCATGTTCATAAATTAACAGCATAAATGCACATTTGTGTGATAATACAATCTCCAAATAAGTATACTCTAGTAATGATTATTTATACAATAATAGAATTCAGTTATACATATTTCATAGCGATTGACACCCTTTCAAGATTGTAATACTCAAAAAAAAAAATTGAAAGGGTAGATTTATGGCAAAATGATTTGAGCTTACAATATAGGTGACTAATTAGGCCATATAATTCACATTATAAAATTTTCAATTATCACACAACTTCAAATATATTAAAATAATATAAAATGAATCAAAGCAAGGAAACCAAATCCTTAAAATGTAGATATTATCCATTAGAAGAGGCAATTCCTTGTTTGATGTAATGTCCACTTGAAAACGTGCAACCATTATCTCTAATTTTTTAAAATAAATATTTTACACCAATACTATATTGATGAAGCCTTAGATTTAAATTTTCCAAGGGGCATGTTTGTTGTATGAAGTTTCCGTTAAATTTTAAAAACATTAGGGATGAATTTAGTAACATGAACAAGTAGTCATGATGTTGTGTAGTGTGGCATACTAGGATAAGCTTATTAAACCCAAGAATAATATGATTGAATTTGAAAGTTAGAGTTTACTAACATGAAATCTTTTGACAATGAGAACACTTAAATATTCTTAGGATGCATGTATAGAACTAATCTAAAGTTATTGAGAATTAATTAAATAGTTTAGAGTTGATAAGATGAAGCTGAACAAAAAAAAAATAATGCATATCATAGTTTCACTAATTGATGTTCTAGATTACTTCTTTGATTGTTATTATGAAAGTATATTGAATTATCATTAATAATGAAAAAGAAGTGTGTGGGGTTGTTGAATGAAAATTAATGCAAGATTTTTATGAGCATAAAGTAAGCTATCACCGAAGTGTTGGTGTCATTTTTGGTGCAATATATACATGAAATTAGCTNTTGAGAATTAATTAAATAGTTTAGAGTTGATAAGATGAAGCAGAACAAAAACAAAATAATGCATATCATAGTGTCACTAATTGATGTTCTAGATTAATTCTTTGATTGTTATATGAAATTATATTGAATTATCATTAATAATGAAAAAGAAGTGTGTGGGGTTGTTGAATGAAAAATAATGCAAGATTTTTATGAGCATAAAGTAAGCTATCACCCAAGTGTTGGTGTCATTTTTTTGTGCAATATATACATGAAATTAGCGTGATCACCCCCAAACACTTAATTGTGATATCAGGCTAGAAATATGTACTATAGTGTGATTATCCAACTCATCATGCACTATCTATCAGTCTAATATATGATTATCTTTTGTTGAATTTCCATTATTCTTATTAATGGTTATATGTGCATTGAACAAGAAGTTTAGATCACAAAAATTTTATGAGAAATTTTTTCAGGTGAGCTTTTCATACGTGAAGATTTTATCAATGTAAATATTTTGATTGAGATCTTATTTCATGAAAGAGATTATGCCATTCATATGAATCATAAAAAAATCCAATTAAGTTTATTCATTNGATTATCTTTTGTTGAATTACCATTATTCTTATAAATGGTTATATGTGCATTGAACAAGAAGTTTAGATCACGAAAATTTTATAACAAATTTTTTCAGGTGAGCTTTTCATACGTTAAGATTTTACAATGTAAATATTTTGATTAAGATCTTATTTCATGAAAGAGATTATGCCATTCATATGAATCATAAAAAAAATCCAATTAAGTTTATTCATTTTTGATTTTGTTCTTTCTACTAATTTCAACTTTACTTTTAAAATGTAGGAAGAAAAATTTGTGTAAGCCACTATATCGTCTTCAAATATAAAAAGGCAAGAAACTTCTCACTTTTTCATGATTTAAAACAAAAACTTATCAATGTAATTTATTTAATGATTTAGCTGATAAAGTCCATTCACATATTGTTATTCATGCAATGAGCAGTTTCTATCTTTTCAATCACTTCACATTACAAAGAAGCCCTGTCATTTCCTCTTTCATTTTTTCATGAAAAATGCAATTGCTTCTTCAAGGGCAAGATTTGGACAATCTTTATCTCANAGAAGCCCTGTCATTTCCTCTTTCATTTTTTTCATGAAAAATGCAATTGCTTCTTCAAGGACAAGATTTGGACAATCTTTATCTCGCACTTTTCTTATCAAATGACTTCAACCACATGCTTTGCTAGGATTTTTAACACCTCTCTTTTTTCCCTTTCTTTGCTAAGTTGCTCTAGTTGGCATTGCTTGCATACCTCTTCTTCCCCTTACATAAAGGGCCTTATCCCTCAGCTTCTAAGAATTTCTTCACTTTTCCCTCAATTTGCTCTACCTCTTCCACATCTATTTCTGGGCAAACCTCTCCAATAAATTAGAAAAGTCTCATNACCTCTCTT
Organism: Phalaenopsis hybrid cultivar; assembly: GCA_002079205.1. Lineage (NCBI taxonomy): Eukaryota > Viridiplantae > Streptophyta > Magnoliopsida > Asparagales > Orchidaceae > Phalaenopsis > Phalaenopsis hybrid cultivar. The sequence goes on along the minus strand of JXCR01115601.1, from coordinate 64,345 downwards.
TTTTCCCTTTCTTTGCTAAGTTGCTCTAGTTGGCATTGCTTGCATACCTCTTCTTCCCCTTACCTAAGGGGCCTTATCCCTCAGCTTCTAAGAATTTCTTCACTTTTCCCTCAATTTGATCTACCTCTTCCACATCTATTTCTTGGCAAACCTCTCCAATAAATTAGAAAAGTCTCAATCCCTCACATCTTTGGAATCCCTCTCCTTTCAACCTATCTTTTATTCCTTGAGTTGAAGATAAAGCCAATTTTACTAATGAGGAGAAATATGAAGGATTTAAGCAATAGAGTTTAGCTCTGATTGATTATACACTATGTAGAAGTTCATTCTATGGTAATCTCTCGTAAGCTATATGAAAATGTTGAACCTCAAACGTACAATTTCTCTTATATCTCTANAGGATTTAAGCAATAGAGTTTAGCTCTGATTGATTATACACTATGTAGAAGTTCATTCTATGGTAATCTCTCATAAGCTATATGAAAATGTTGAACTTCAAACGTACAATTTCTCTTATATCTCTGGTTGATTTTTTTTCCAATTCAAGTTTATCTATGTGGAAGATTTTGACATGGTGCTTGAAGGGTGCCCCTAGATTGTGGATGGTAAATCTTTTATTCTAAAAAAATGGAGCCTTGATTTTAAGCATGTTAAAAAAAACATTAAGAAAGTTTCTATTTAGGTTAAGATTTCTAATTTTGCCTCTATATTATTAGGCTAACTAGTATTTTAAAAATTGATAGTCAAATTGACATCTCACTTATTGTTGACCCTCTTACAAAAAAAGGCTATTGATTAACCTTTAGTAGGGTCAATGTATCAATTTCTAAAGGATTTGTTTTACCATATTTGATTTTGATATCTATTAAAGGAAAAGCTGTTTCATAGTAGGTTATAGATAAAAAGAATTATTCTTCTTATAAGGTTTTTTGACACATTTAACTATAATATATCATCTTGCTTGAAAACCCTCTCTCTCTATATCTTTATCTCTTCCCTCTTTCTCGTTGTAGAAGTCGTTCTCATTTTGTTGGCAGACTAACTCACACGAATCCAGAGTAAACCTCACTAACCATTTCTGCCCCTTGTTGTCCCACCTTTCTCAGTACACCAGATCTCAACCTACCTTCTCCCTCTCTCACACACAACAACACCATCTTGCAAGACATCCTCATTAAGAATATTAAGAATAACTCAATATCTACTCATATTAACCCTCTATTCTTTCAGTTATTGTTGTTGAACCTTTCTTCACTTCTACATAACAATTACCTTTCGCACACAAAGACCCAACCATCTCACTTAAATGATGTATTTTTTTCCTATGATTGTCTCTAGAAATGTGCATAATTTTAATAGTGACATGTGTATCACTGATTGCAAATATATCATAAAGAGACTCAATTTTGCTATTATTTATCTTCTTGAAATTAAATTACATAGTTTTTTTGGTTTCGAACCATTTTTTATCAATCACCTCTCTCTATTTCGAAATGAAGCATCCACAAAAAAAAAATTACCCTTTCTCCAAATAGTCATGTTTGGAATTTTCTCTTCGTAATTTTCACTACTATTCATATTAATGCTCAATTTATACATGATGAATTTGTTTTTTGATCTCATACTAATTTACTTGTCACTTTTTGTATGTTGGCAACTACCTCTTAAAGAGAAAAGATTTGTGAAACTTTATCATAGATTTGGTTTTATCTTTCCATGAACCTTGGATCATATTAGGATACTTTAATTGCTTTAGCTCTCTAAATGAAAAAAATTGGCTAGTTGTCACTTATTCCAAGTAAGCTTCAAGATTTTAATGATTTCTTATTCAATTATTATCTTATTAATGTGGGCCGCAATCAACAAATAAAAAATCCTATAAGCTATATATTGAATTGATCCATTTGCAATAGATTGACTTATCTCTAAACTCTTTATGTAAAGTCTTACAACCCCTTCCATCATATCACTCTCCTATACTAACTTCATTAGGGTAAAATCTTACTCCTGTTCTAGATTATTATTTAAGAAATGTAGAATTAAATGTGAGAAAATTCACAATACTAACTGAAATATTTTGTTTCAACAAGCAAAAGAGTACCCTCGTTTTATGCTATATAACAAACTTAAGAAAATAAAAATTACTTTAAATAATACTTCATGGACTTCTTCTTATTATATTTCTACTAGTATATATTACCTTAAAAATAAAATTTTGAATGATATTAAGAAACAACCACTTGATAAACATTTTGTTTTATAGGCTTTTTTATATCCAAGGAATACTCATTGAAGCTGCTTCTTATGAAAGTAATTGGATTAAATAAAAAGTTAAATGTGCATAGCGTATCATTGCATTCTTGGCACATGCAGTCGTCGAGCCCCTGCCTCTACGACATGCCCACACTTTCGGGTCCCTGCCTTCTCGGCACACCCAATCGTCGGGCTCTTGCCTCCACAGAACACCCATCCTTTTGTGTCACTGCCTCCTCGACACACTCAGTCATCAGGCTCCTTCCTTCTCAACACGTCCATCCTGAGGGTCACTGCCTCCTCGACACACCCAGTTGTTAGGCCCCTACTTTCTCGACACGCCCAGCCTTCGAGTCATTGCCTCTTTGGCACACCCAGTCACTAAGCCTTTACTTCCATGATATGCTCATCCTTTGGGCCACTGCCTCCCTAACACACCTTGTCATCGGGCACCTACCTCCATGCCACACCCATATTTTAGGTCAATGCCTCCTTGCCACACTCAATCGTTGGGCCATTGCCTCCGCGATGTGCTCATCCTTTGGGTCACTGCCTCCTTGACAAACCCAGTTATTGAGCCCTTGCCTCCACGGCACGCCAACCCTTTCGGGTCATTACCTCCTAGGCACACCTAGTCGTCAGGCCCCAACCTCTGCGACATGCCTATCCTTTTGAGTCACTGCCTCCATGACACACTCACCTCCTCTCTGCATATACTTGTTTGCATATCTTGCATATTTGCATGTGTGATTGGTGAGTACCTCTCGGGCAAGGTGTGAATCATGTTTATAGGTATCCTTCCACTCAACACAAATTCACTTGCAATTGGTGCTTTCTTACGCATGGTGCTTCTGGGCAGGCATAAGTCTCACATTGGTAGCTTCTTCTTATCAGTACATCTCATTCATGAGTGACATGTTGCATGTTACATCCTTGCATTTGCATGATTAGTGCTTCGCCTTCAGGCACTACTGTGGTTATTCGTGCTTCGGTCAAATGGTCACAATGTAGGCTTCTTGCACTTGCACATTCACTCTGGTGGCTTGTCCTGCTCGTTAGGTGAGTGATCCCGTGTCAGTCGTGATGCCTTAACGAGCATTGCTAGTTGGGTTGATCCCAATGGGCAATGCGATTTAAGTCATCAGGATTGACATGAGTATGACTGTGCTAACGATCTGAGGGTTCTAATGTGTGTCATGGATCTGCATTGTAGGTCCACTATTTTAAATGAATATTTTCATTATTTAAGTATCGTCCACCTACTTTTAAAACTATATATGTTAGGTCATATGTGAGTCACCTTTTTTAAATGTCACTCTTCTCCTGTGACATGCATTAAATCTCTTAGATCTATAGGTCAGGGTTAGTGTGGCAACCCCGTCAAGGTCATACGGTAGCCAGAGACTTTACCCTAAGCACTTAGGAAATGATTATGACACTCTTCATTAGATCGTGTGCTAGGCTAGTTCTAATGTGCTAGGTAGTATTTTTGATTCTTGATTATTGTTCTTTGTTGGATTCATTTCCTTAGCTACACATCTTTTCTGTTTTGTGCTTTTGGTGTGACTACATGCTTGATATTCATGGTAGCGTGTTAGGTTTTTTTTTTCTACAGGGAGTTGTGCCTTTATACGCACTCACACAGGTACAATAAAGGAGAGCATGTGATGATTTCCACTAACCCTTCTCTTACAGGTGTTTTTTAAAACCCCCGCAAGGCACGACCTATTACGCGGTGCATGGAGGTCGGTGCCAACGCTTATTTCTTTTGCAAGTCGAGTTTTTTTCTCTTTTTCTTTGTACTTTTTAAAGTCCTGGAGAGTTATGTAGTAGAAATTAGATATGGGTATGGGTTCTGAGGCACTTTGATGTGGGACCCACATGGCGAGGTTCAGGAGCAGATGCTCATGTCTCATATATGAATTTTGCATTTCATATTGAAGTATAAAATTAGAACAGGACATGTACATGCTGAGACCGACCACATTTTTCTTTACTGGGGTACACTGTCAACCTAGCAACATTTGACCTGTTATATATTCTATTTGGCTTGTATCTGCCTTATTGCATGAATGAATGCTTGAAATTTTTTCTTCTTTATTTATGTGGTTTGTATAGAAACCACGATGAAATATAGGCTCATTAGGACTTAAATCCTAATTTTTTTTACAAAATCCTAATAAAATATATAAGATAATGAATTTTTAGGATTTAAATATTCAGGGATTGCACTTTTACTTCCTGCATGGCCTTCGAATTAGATTTTAAATGGGTTACATTTTATGACTATAACCCAAGTAATTTAATAGGGCTTTCAAAATATAGAAAATTACATTCATAATTGCATGTTCCAAGGAGAGGTCCACGTGCTCCTTTAACCCTACTGACCCAACATATCTTTCTATATAAATGGTTGACTAGTGCACTTAGGGCGTTAGAAGATTCCCCAACCAATACGAGTGTAAGTGCTTTTGTTTGGAGCATTTCTAGCTTTATAGTTGAACCTCCCATTCTCCTCCTTTCCTAAGGCATCTTTATCATTTTGGCAGGAATAAGTCTTACATGTTGGAGCTTTAGCCGATAGTCATAAGATCAAGTTTCCTTTCTCTCACCATAGAGCTACCAAGGTCCTTGGTAGACAACGTAATTCATGGATTGCTGACCGGGAATCTCTGGATGTATTGGGTCAACTACTTTCATGAGCGAGTAGACTTAGGGTTCTAGCAACTTTGGATGACGGGTCTGTGGTACCTTGATCCGATTACCTCTACCCCATAGGATTACTCCTCCATTCCTTTGACTACCCCTGTTGAGCCCTTTCGCTCCTTAACCTCGTCAATATCATCTAATAGTCAAATGTCGATGAACTGTTGCCCATTTGGGAGATGACAATTTGTCCTCTGCCCTTGTGGCCCCGATGTGCTTCGATGTATTGGGATATCCTTGTCAAGTTGATTCTTTTTTATCATGTGGTCTTCATGTGTCGATGAGCCACTACACATTTGGGATGTGAGAGACTCACTCTATGTCTGATGACTTAACAAGAACTTTGAAGCATTAGGGCATTTTCACACGAAATAACCTTCATTTGATGACCTATTTCCCCATGTCTACGATGATAAAGAGAAACCCCTATTATTTAGAGTATTCTTAGGTTTCTAAGATGTAATTCAAAAAGTGGGATATGTCTTCTTGAGAGTGCACTTGACCCCCATAACAAACATCTACACCTGACTATCTGATTATAGGTAGCTTGTGCAATTATTCTTTCATGGATATATGTCTAAGGTGATTCCGCCCGATCTTGTTTGGGCCGACATACTTGACATATCCTTGCGTGGTTTACTGCACGTAGACTCTCCTTGTTCTCTTTACTCTTTGTCGTTATTATCGTATGCCCTTATTTTCCGGTTTCTCCTTTCTCCTTATCATTCATATGATCCAAAAGAGAGATTTATCCGGAAAAGGGAAGCATACGACGATCCACAAGCCGATGACTCCTTCAAAAATAAAAAAGGACAAAAATAAATAAATAACGGTAATATTTCTTTCTTTCTAGATAATATACTATTCTACGAATGTCATATCCGATCACTTAGATTGAAATCCTTTTCTATGCATTTTTATAACTTATCTTATTAGAATTTAAGTCCTAAAATTTCTAAAATTAGAATGATCAAATTAAACGAAAAATATAAAATATTAATTTTTGACTTGTAATGCCAACCAAAGGATAGAGTGGAATATCACAAGAAATTCAAGTATTTGGTGCTCCCGACCCTTCATCTCTTGGCTTCTAGTAATAATTACTCTAAATTTGATCCAATTCCTCTTGAAAATCCAAATGTTCTCCTTGAAATCAAACTTTACGATTGTGTTAGGCCGTTATTTTAATCGAGAGTTATCTTACGAAGTGACCTCTCTTAGACATAATTAACTTTAGAGGCTTACCCCTCTAGGGATACTCAACTCCAAATTATTATAAACACTTTCCTATCTGTTAGGGCGAGAAAAAAGCTTTCCATAATGTACCTCTATATAATCAGTTCATGATTAGATTCATTTTAGGATAGTATTTTTGTCTCTTGACATGATATGTTCTTCCCGATGTAATATTTGATCATAAATGAAATATTTCAAAATTTTGTGTTTGGTTTGCACATTCTATCTCCTAATAGAATATATCCCTCTCGATATAGATGATCATCTATTGCTTGAAATGGAAAATAATAAAAAATTTGCATAAAATAAAAAATTAATTCAAAAAGGAGAAAAATGAAAAAAAAAAAAACAAAAAAAAAAAGAGAAAAAAATGCTTGAGGTTAAAATTTGATATTTGACATTTAAGCTTGTTAAGACTCTTATAAGTTGAACTATAAAAAATAATCACATTNGATAGTTGTTGGTTGATTGTAAAATTGGCCTAGAAGAGTGAGTGAATGGGACTGAAATATATTGTGCAATGAAGTCAGCCAATTAACATTGAACTTCTTTTAAATACATTTTGGCTCACGTGTATGTTATAATAAATTGTGATCTAACAATTTCGATAGAAAATTGGTGGAATATTAGTGTTAACATCCAATTTCCTTGAAAACATATGCTATATAGTTTTTAGAGAATTGTAATCTAAAGAGGAATATAGAATCTTGGAGATTTTTGCATGATTTAGCTTAATCCTAGAGATTTTTCCATGATTTAGAAGATGATTTAGTAGTGACGACAATAGCAATTTTAGGGTTTAGAGGTGGTAGCCAATAGCACAATCGCAGCTAGGACTGTAAAAAAAGCTCGTTGTTCGCAAACAATTCGCGTTCGGCTTGTTATGTAACTCGTGTTCAGCTCGTTCGTTAAGTAAACGAGCCGAACATTAACAAGTTTTTAAAGCTCAAATTGTAAACAAACCGAACACAAGCAACTTTTTGTTCGTTTGTGTTCGGCTCGTTTTAGCTTGAAAAAAAAAAATATATAATTATTTATATAATAATATATTACATATATAATATATATAATAATATATTATATATATTTATATATAATTTTAAATGTTGTTAATACTTTCTTTTGTATATATTTGATTTAGGTTCGAATCCCACACTTTACATTTTTTTTTTCAAATTAATTTTTACGAGTCAATTTCGAGCCGAACACGAACACGAATATTTAAGTCGAGTCGAACNTTTAGCTTAATCCTAGAGATTTTTGCATGATTTAGAAGATGATTTAGTAGTGACGACAATAGCATTTTTAGGGTTTAGAGGAGGTAGCCAATAGCACAATCGCAGCTAGGGCTGTCAAAAAAGCTCGTTGTTCGCAAACAGCTCGCGTTCGACTCGTTATGTAACTCGTGTTCGACTCGTTCGTTAAGTAAACGAGCCGAACACGAACAAGTTTTAAAAGCTCGAATTGTAAATGAGCCGAACACAAACAGCTCTTTGTTCGTTTGTGTTCGGCTCGTTTTAGCTCGAAATAAAAAAAAAATTATATAACTATTTATATAATAATATATTACATATATAATACATATAATAATATATTATATATATATTTATATATAAGCTTAAATCATAACACATCGTGTGGTAATGGGATTAATACTTTCCTTTGTATATATTTGGTTTAGGTTCGAATCGCATACTTTACATCTATTTTTTTCAAATTAATTTTTACGAGCCAATTTCGAGCCGAACACAAACACAAATATTTAAATCAAGCCGAACACAAACACGAATATTTAAATCGAGCCGAACACGAACACACTATTCACGAGCCAATTTCGAACACGAGCCAATTTCGAACACGAGCTATTTCGAACGAGCCGAACACGAGCCAAGCCAGAGCTCGCTCAAGCTCGGCTCGTTTACAGCCCTAATCGCAGCGAAAGAACACACACTCATGATTATTTTTAAATTTAAGAAAATTAAAAATAAATAAATTACATAATAAATATATTTAAAAAATAAAAATAAAAATTTACTGTTGAAATAGGGATTTATAAGCAATTTTAAACGGGGGACACAAATATTTTATAATAAATTAATAATTCAAAGAAAATTTTGACATTATTTATAGCATTTATTTCAAAAGCCCCTACTCTCTCCCTGCTGCTACCGCTAACAGCACTGCTAAAATAACATTCTTTTGCCTTGATGCCAGTCATGCAGCTCAGAGTTCATCCTGCAAAAACAGAATTAATTGCATCTTAGTCATAAAAGGAAGCAAAGCAACCGACCAACACACACACACTGATATATATATATATATATATATATATATATCTTCCATATATGAGGCGTTTACATACATCTAACACCTAAATTTGCTTTTATATTTATAAAATATGAATCTTCACATCATATGTATGCACAAATTTAGGTGTTAGATGTATGTAAACGCCTCATATATGGAAGATTTAAATAAATACCACTCAATATATATACATATATGTATATTAAAAGGAATGACCAGAGGTTATCATAGAGCCTCCAGCCACCCCTAATGTGCCGAACAATTTGAGTACCACCTCCTTAAGCCCAACTGTGTCAGAGCAGAACTTACATGATAATCATGATCAAAATCACGGTTACGCTGCAATAAAAATACAACAATTAGCATTTTAATTGTATGGATTAAAAGACATTAACTTTCAAGCCTGTTGTTTTGAATTAAAATATGTTTATAGAGGTAAATGTTTATAAAAAANTCCACAATATCAACTTAAAAATGAACTAGTATATATATATATATATATTAAAAGGAATGGCCAGAGGTTATTATAGAGCCTCCAGCCACCCCTAATGTGCCTAACAAGTTGAGTACCACCTCCTTAAGGCCAACTATGTTAGAGTAGAACTTACATGATAATCATGATCAAAATCCCGGTAACGCTGCAATAAAAATACAACAATTAGCGTTTTAATTGTATGGATTAAAAGACATTAACTTTCAAGCGTGTTGTTTTGAATTAAAATATGTTTGTAGAGGTAAATGTTTATAAAAAAAACATTCAATGGGTTCTATTAGGAGTATAAACCAACAACACACCCTTCTATACGCCTCCTTCTCTCGACGATGCCGGTCATATCCCCTATGCCTTCGACGTCTCTCACCTTCTTCCCTTGCTCTCTGAGCTTCCTGAACAATTATTACCAAAGTACACATCAATAACAAAGTAAAATTCAATTTGAAATCAACACTTTGTTCATACCACGTCTTCTTTAGCTCTTCTGATTTTCTCTGCTTCCTCGAAGGCTTCCTTCTCAGCCTCTCTATTTTTTGTCCAAAGCTCTTCCACAACTTGCTTCGCATATTCCGGGTCATCGCATACAAGAGCATTGTCGAAAACGGAACCAGCCTTTACCTGCAAGTGTTCATAACATCTATGAATATCACATGAAACATTTCATTCTTTCAGCACAACAAATGCTGGAAGTATATTTAATACCTGCCATACTTCAATAGCAACATATTTCACAGGCTTGAGCACATAGAGATCAGGATCATCTTCAAAATCTGTAAAATTTGGCAGGGTACATCACCTGCAACAAGCTTACTTAAAACAAATGAAAATAAAATCACCAATAATCACAACTTACCTGGGTTGTCAATCCATGGAGTCTTCCATTTTCCCATATAGTTGGGGTTTTTGATTCTCTGCAATTTTCAGGATTTGGAATCAGTCAGAGCTATTAACTGCTAGAATTTATTTGATGTACCAAGCGCATAACAAGTAAGATGTTCTTTTTGTCAGTAAATAAGTTAGGGATAACAAACCTTTGGCTTCCATGGACCCTTGTATGCTGAATTTGGGATATTCGGTGGCTTCCATATTCCATCTTCATCTTCATCCCACGTATCAGGCTTTTTTTTCCCAGCACATGACAAAAACACTATTAAAATTACATGTACTACAACTAGTTTATGTAAACAGGAAACAATATTACGTCAGGACTCTGAACGTAGAGCTACGTTCAGACTACAATAGTCACTGTATTATAGGAATATCCCGTTGTATTATAGAAATATTCCATCAGGGTTATTTGTGAAAAATGAAGTGTTATTAGAATATTCCCCCGCGTTACTTGATTTGGGGCTGTGTTATTCCGATAACATAGTGGAAATTGATATAACACGGGGAATATGCCGATAACACAACCCCAAATCAAGTAACGCAAATAGTTGTGCACCTCACCTTTTTAGCATTCGGGTCACGAATTTCAGCCGGAATAGAATCATATCCCTGCAATGCATTGATGAATCGTTAGAGAAAAGAAGAATATGCATCAGTTTCAGAGGAAAAAATAGTATTTATACGGCTCATAACCTCAGGTTTAACATCACCAGGATCATTGATGTATTCCCTATCATCCCAGTCTGCAGGCTGAAACCAATGCCATGCTC
>JXCR01115601.1:42695-53256 GCA_002079205.1 Phalaenopsis hybrid cultivar | reverse complement strand
CAATGATCTCCCCAGAACTACTTCCAATATTAAAGGCTCAGACAAAGCTAATATCCACAATAACAACTTAAAAATGAACTAGATTAATAGCTAATATCATTCACAAAGCATTCTTCTGAAAGTTCAGCTGCATTGGGATGGCTCAAAACATTAATGAGTTTTGGCATTTCATCACTACAGATGTACAATAGCTGGTAAATAATAATGTAACATACTTTTTGATGATGAAGAACCAAATGATATTCAAATCATTTCAAGAGTGAAAGAGACTTCAAATTTCAATTTTTGAGTTTCATAACTGAGAATGATGGATGCTAAGCATTGAGCAGCATTTTTAAAAATGCTCATGGAAGTCAAACTTAACCTGTAAAAGATTAAAATGTTTGTGCAGGGTGATCCCCTTAAATATGGTTGTTTGGGATCACTTGTTTTTTTTTTTTTTTAAATTATTGTTTTATTTTAGTTCTGTTTTATTTATGCATTAAGATTAAGCAAAAATATGTACAATATTTTTATTATTTTTGTTTTTAAAAATTAAGAAAAACTTGTTTTGATGTATTAATAATACATCCACTTAGCTTGAGTTTGTTGTATTTATTGCTTTTATTTATTTGGTATATTATAACTGATTTAGTTTTTTTTTTTTTGGGTCTTTTTGTTATATGGTCTAATCCTCTTCTATATAAATGATATAAGACTCATGTGAGAGTTATGGTGTTGAGAAGTATTGAGTTTTAACTCCAAGCCATTTTTTTTCTTCCCATCCGGTGCTAGCAAAATCTCCCTCCCCGTGGACATAAGTAAATCAATTCAACGCCAAACCACGTAAATCATTGTGTTTGATGTTGTGTCAATTTTTACACTTCCGCATTGTTTTCGCATAATAGAGTTTGTCTTACATAAAATTTCTATACATCTATAGGTAGAAGCAATTGATGGAGAGGTTCAGATCAAACTTAAACAACTAGATTTTGTAATGTGTTGAGGCTGATTGTGTCAAAGAAAAGTCACACTCAACACTTGCACTGGGCGACTCAACGCTTGGCAACATAACTCTATACGAAATTTGAGGCTGATTGTGTCAAAGCATTTAAGTCTTCTATATGGAATTTGAGGAGTGTTTGTGTGGTGTGCGAACGGGAATGACTCGCAGTGCGTGAAAAAGAAGAAGAGATTTTGGTGGGTGCGAAGGCAGAGGATTATTTGTGAGTTTAAGAGAGTAGAGAAGATTGAGTGTGTTTTAATCAAAACAATATCTCCTCATTTTATAGTGAATTTTTTTTGATGTGGTGTGACTTTATGATTTTTTTTTTCTTTTTTGAAATTACTTATTAGTGTGATTCTGTTCAGGTATTTTGTTTCGGATCTCTCGAACGGGTGTTCCACATTTATCTTAACCCGTCAACAGAATTGATATAAATTTTAGTTGGGCTATGCTTTGAGATGGATTAAGAAATATAACATCTAAAGAGTTGATTGATANTTAATCTTACGAGGAGGAAGAATGTGCCAGTCAGAATAAAGGCTTCCAGATTCTCTTTCTCGATTATCAACCAGGATGCTATAAGAGGCATCAGGTCTAAGGACAAAAGTGTAAAAGTGTGTCAATTTATCTGTCTCACACTCCACATCCTTCATGACGGGATAATTCTGTCCCTGGTAGGAATATATCAGGTGAAGCTTCTTTGTATCGGTGCCACATATATCAGGTCCGAACATTAAACTGCATAAGAGAACACTGATTTAAATCAGGTGATGAAGGCAGTATAAAAACACAAAGGCAAGTTCAAAATATGTTCTCCCTAGCATCTTATTTCGTTGGGATTTGTAGCTGAATCTGCTGCCAATAGAACCGCAGGACAGCAAAACAGGAAAAGTAAAACCGTAAAGAAAATGCAAACACATCATTACATATACATATATATATATATAGGCAATGACTCATATAAGATGACCGGTTAAACACTTGTCATAGCCAAATGACTGTTGTACCCATTAGCCATAGAAAACCTCCTTATAAACTGCGACGTCGTCTTAGTTCACATAATTGAGAGTCATAATAGCAGGATTGTATTCATTATTCAATTTATTATTATTCCGACGAACCAAAGAAATACTTTTTTCAAATTCTTCTCAACTAAACAAGTGGGTAAAAATTAAGAAGAAACAACAAAAGTGTTTAGGGAAAGGGAGACCTGTATGGTGTATCGCCGCTGAATTTCTTCTGGTTGACATAACCAGAAAGGAGTTTGATGTAACCGCCACCACATTCAATATCCTGCTCAAACTTTATAGAGTACTGCAGCACAAGTGTTCTATTCTTGTTACTGAACTCTGGAATTTTTGCAGATATTGCAAAATGCCTTGCATCTGGGTATGTCTGAATCCCTGGAAACTTGTCAATAAAACACATCAGCAGATGCTATTCCATCATAAAATAACGGCATGAAATTAGCTATAATTTATGGCAGCAGCACAGCCGTAGAAAACTCTTTTAAAGTTTAGAAAGACAAAAAATGATTTTTTTTTTCTTCAAACCAATGAAAGGGTTAGATTTTCATATAATAGGGCATGCAGCAGCAAGTAATATATAAATGAAAAGCTAAAGTATACTTGCCTTTGTCATCAGGATCTGCAGCCCAGTTTCCAGCAGTGTGCTTGAAGGATCCAGCCTTTCCTTCACTCCTTTTCCAGTCTGATTTTACCCAGCGGCTCTCCCAACCATCTTTTTAGAATAAAGAAAAAGTAAAACAGAAAAGAACATCAAAAGAAAGTACCTGGTTAAAATGGAGCATATAACTTGTTTAAATGAAAGCCTTAAGGGTCAAAAATATGATTTATAAAATTCGCAAATCAAAATCATACAAGCATCTTTAGAATCAATATAATAAAATATGGACTTAATGCCAATCTAATCAATGATCTCCCCAGAACTACTTCCAATATTAAAGGCTCAGACAAAGCTAATATCCACAATATCAACTTAAAAATGAACTAGATTAATAGCTAATATCATTCACAAAGCATTCTTCTGAAAGTTCAGCTGCATTGGGATGGCTCAAAACATTGATGAATTTTGGCATTTCATCACTGCAGATGTACAATAGCTGGTAAATAATAATGTAACATACTTTTTGATGATGAAGAACCAAATGATATTCAAATCATTTCAAGAGTTAAAGAGACTTCAAATTTCAATTTTTGAGTTTCATACCTGAGAATAATGGATGCTAAGCATTGAGCAGCATTTTTAATAATGCCCATGGAAGTCAAACTTAACTTGTAAAAGATTAAAATGTTTGCGCATGGTGATCCCCTTAAATATGGTTGTTTGGGATCACTTGTTTTTTTTTATTATTGTTTTATTTTAGTTCTGTTTTATTTATGCATTAAGATTAAGCAAAAATATGTACAATATTTTTATTATTTTTGTTTTTAAAAATTAAGAAAAACTTGTTTTGATGTATTAATAATACATCCACTTAGCTTGAGTTTGTTGTATTTATTGCTTTTATTTATTTGGTATATTATAATTGATTTATTTCTTTTTTAGGTTTTTTTCTTATATAGTCTAATCCTCTTCTATATAAATGATATAAGGCTCATGTGAGAGTTATGGTGTTGAGAAGTATTGAGTTGTAACTCCAAGCCGTTTTTTTTTCTTCCCATCCAGTGCTAGCAAAATCTCCCTCCTTGTGGACATAGGCAAATCAATTCAACGCCAAACCACGTAAATCTTTGTGTTTGATGTTGGGTCAATTTTTAAACTTTCGCATTATTTTCGCATAATAGAGTTTGTCTTACATAAAATTTCTATACATCTATAGGTAGAAGCAATTGATGGAGAGGTTCAGATCAAACTTAAACAACTAGATTTTGTAATGTGTTGAGGCTGACTGTGTCAAAGAAAAGTCACACTCAACACTTGCACTGGGCGACTCAGTGCTTGGCAACATAACTCTATACGGAATTTGAGGCTGACTGTGTCAAAGCATTTAAGTCTTCTATATGGAATTTGAGAAGGAGTGTTTGTGTGGTGTGCGAACGGGAATGACTCGCAGTGCGTGAAAAAGAAGAAGAGATTTTGGTGGGTGCGAAGGCAGAGGATTATTTGTGAAGTTTAAGAGAGTAGGGAAGATTGAGCGTGTTTTAATAAATACAATATCTCCTCATTTTATAGTGAATTTTTTGATGTGGTGTGATTTCATGAATTTTTTTCTTTTTTGAAATTACTTATTAGTGTGATTCTGTTCAGGTATTTTGTTTTTGATCTCTCGAACGGGTGTTCCACATTTATCTTAACCTGCCAACAAAATTGATATAGATTTTAGTTGGGCTATGCCTTGAGATGGATTAAGAAATATAACATCTAAGAGTTAATTGATGAGCTATCATTATCAATATATGCAATGAAGATTGGTTTCCAAGGCTGAATTGATAAAGATTGTACTAAGTTTTAGAGGAGAATTGGTCCAAATTTTATCTCCGTTGATTTTGTATGGCCAAAGTATACCATGAAAGGACATGAAGACAAATATTATTGAACTTTTAAAAATTATATTTTCAAAAACTTTTCTCAGACTCTTCAAAATCTATATGTCCAAAGTTATCTGGAGAGAATCAAATCCCAAGATAAACAAAAACTAATTCAATTAAATAGTAAATCACCAAAATTAATCAGGCATTAAATGTNTTATGCGAAAGAACTAATTTAGTTCTAAATTGGGAGAAATGTCAATTTATTGTTGCAGGAGGAATTGTATTAGAACATAAAATTTCAGAAGATGGTGTGGAAGCAGACCCTGCAAAAATTCAAGTTATATCTAAACTAACACCTCCTACTGAATGTAAAGAGAGGTTAGGAGTTTTCTTGGACATGTTGGATTTTATAGGCGTTTTATTAAAGATTTTTTAGAGAGGTTAGGAGTTTTCTTGGACATGTTGGATTTTATAGGCGTTTTATTAAAGATTTTTCAAAAGTTACTAAACAACCTGCAAAAATTCAAGTTATATCTAAACTAACACCTCCTACTAATGTAAGAGAGGTTAGGAGACAAAAATTCAAGTTATATCTAAACTAACACCTCCTACTAATGTAAGAGAGGTTAGGAGTTTCACAAAAATCCGAGTTATATCTAAACTAACACCTCCTACTAGTGTAAGAGAAGTTAGAAGTTTTCAGATGTTGGTTTTTACAGGCGTTTTATTAAAGATTTTTCAAAAATTACCAAACCTCTATGCCAAGTTATATCTAAACTAACACCTCCTACTAATGTAAGAGAGGTTAGGAGTTTTCTTGGACATCTTATAACACCTCCTACTAGTGTAAGAGAAGTTAGAAGTTTTCTGGGACATGTTGGTTTTTACAGACTTTATTAAAGATTTTTCAAAAATTACTAAACCTCTATGCCAACTTTTAGAAAAGGACAAGAAGTAACACCTCCTGCTAATGTAAGGGAGGTTAGGAGTTTTCTTGGACATGTTGGTTTTTACAGGTGTTTTATTATTTTCTCAAAAGTTACTAAACCTTTATGCCAACTTTTAGAAAAGGACAAGAAATTTGAATTTACTGAAAGTTGTTTAAATGCCTTTCCCCTATTATAGTTTCACCTAACTGGGAGAAACCATTTGAACTGATGTGTGATGCTAGTGATTATGCTATTGGAGCTGTTCTTGGACAAAGGTACGAAAAGATTTTTAAAGTGATATACTACGCTAGTAAAACTCTTAATGATGCACAAATTAACTACACTGTCACTGAAAAAGAGTTACTGGCAATTGTATATGCTTTAGATAAATTTAGATCTTATTTAATTAAGCTAAATGTGTTGTGCATACTGATCACTCTGCTATTAAATATTTGATGCAAAAGAAGGATGATGTTGTGCCCACTGATCACTCTGCTATTAAATATCTAATGCAAAAGAAGGATGTCAAACCAATGTGTGCATAATGATCACTCTGCTATTAAATATCTGATGCAAAAGAAGGATGCTAAACCAAGGTTGATTAGATGGATACTATTGATGCAAGAATTTGATCTTGTGGTTATTGATAGAAAGGGAACTGACAATCAAATTGCTGATCATTTATCGAGATTAGAAAACCATGAATTATCTAACACCGACAATGAATTACAGATAGTTTCCCTGATGAACAACTTTATAATATTAATGAGTGGAAAATACCATGAATGATATTGTTAACTATTGTAAGTGATATTTTGCCACCTATGCTGACATTGCAACAACAAAATGTAAGTGATATTTTGCCACCTATGCTGACACTGCAACAACAAAGAAAATTCATTCATGATGTGATATTTTGCCACCTATGCTGACATTGCAACAACAAAGAAAATTCATTCATGATNTAAATGGCCACGTCACCTTCTTTGTGCCAACTGTATAAGTATCCTATGATTAGGGATAGTAACAACAAACATCCCGAGCCAATTAGGAGGTGAGGGGCACCAAAAGAGGGTATACAACATCCTCATGAGCTATTCGGTGTCACAGTGCTATTATATTAAGCTCAAAAAGTAAATCTCATTATCCCAAAAAAATATCGCATTAGGAGTCCACACAGATCCAATGATATTTTGTCAATTGTAAAGTGACAAACTCATTGAAAAAAAAAGAAAAATAGAAAAGATATATTTTAGTGAGAGACCTGGCTCGAGCCAGCCCAATGCTTCGAAAACAAAACTTCGTGCGCCTCGTCGATCTCCATTTTCTTCTGTTATTTTGGCAACTAGGGTTTGGTTTGTTCAAAATCCCTCGCATTGTCAGTCACCGGACGAGAAACATTCACAGTTCCTCTCTCTCACCATGTAAGTTATTGTGATGTTCAGGTTTTTCCAAAATAAGTCTTACATGAGGATTTAGGATTTAGGGTGCAAACTCATGTACTTCACTTTGTGATTTTAAGCAAGCTAATATAGAAGAATGAAAGAAGAAAGAGTATGAGCCGATAGAGAACATCCAGGTAAAATTTTGGTTGCGTGGTTGTACTTGCATTCAAAAGTTTATGTAATTATTTATATTAATTTTTTCTCTCTTTTATTTTTGAAGGAGTCGTCAACCTATCGATCGCTGTATACTTCCATTCTCTGAATAAATCTCTCTCTCGGGTCATATGAATGACCTGAAGAAGAGAGGAACTAGAAAAGTCAAACATATGACAAAGACGACAGATAAGAGAAACCTAGAGAGCCTACGTGCGATAAAACTTACAAGGTTAGGTCAAGTATATCCGTCCAAACAAGATCGGGCAGATGCACATTCGACCAATATCCATGAAAGAATATTTACATATGCTACCTATAAATAGCGAGTCAAGTGTAGGTGCATGTTTTGGGCTCAAGAGCATTCCTAAGGGGATGTATCTCACTTGGTTAATTACATCTTAAGGGATACCCAAGAATAATCTCGATAAAAGGGGTTTCACTTGTATTATGTGAACTTGGGGAAATGGGTCGTCAAAGGAGTGGTTCTTCTGTGTGGGAAAGTCGCGATGCTTCAAAGCTCATGCTAAGCTCTCGGGCAGCGAGTGAGTCTCTCGCATCCCAAATGGGCTCTTAACATACGGAGTCTACTGAATAATCATAATCATTTTGACGGGGACACCCCAATACGTTAAATCACGTCTGTGCCATAAGAGCGGAGGACAAATTTTCTTATCATAAATGGGCAGCAACTCATCGACATCGAGCCGTAAAGACGGTACCAATGAAGGAATAGGAGCGACAGGGATTAATAGGGTAGTCAAATGAAGAGAAGAGTAATTCCTAGAAGGCAGATGTAGCCAAGTCGGGGTATCAGACTCGTCATCTCAAGCCACTAAGACCCCAGTAAACATGATCGTGAAGGTAGTCGACTCAGCATATCCTGAGATCCCTGATCAACAATCTGTGAATTGTATCGTCCACGGGGACTTCGGTAGCCCTAAGATAAGAGGAAAAAAACTCTATCCTATGATTATCAACTGGTTCTATTTGTTCCTTATAGCTGCTCTTGACTTTGTAGTTAACTCCTCCTAAGACAAATTCTTCTCCTTAAATTGTGGATTAGAGTTAAATCCTAATGGATAAGAATGTCTATAATTGACACTACCCTGGTTATTCCAATTTCCTAAAGGATTTGACCGGTTATTTTCCCACCTGAACTTAAGTTGAAAACATTACCTAACCACTTGAAAATGTGTTTTTGGGAAACTCATAAAAACACCTGAACTTGAGTTGAAAATATTGCCTAACCACTTGAAGTATGTGTTTCTGGGAGACTCGTCTACATTACTTGTTATTACCAAGCCACTTGAAGTATGTGTTTTTAGGAGACTCATCTACATTACCTGTTATTATATCTTTTCCTAGCCACTTGAAGTATGTATTTTTAGGAGACTCATCTACATTACCTATTATTATATCTTCTGCCTAGTCACTTGAAGTATGTATTTTTAGGAGACTCATTTACATTACATGTTATTATATCTTCATTTGAAGTATGTACTTTTGGGAGACTCATCTACATTACCTGTTATTATATCTTAAGAATTAAAAGAAGAAGTATGTATTTTTACGAGACTCATCTACATTACCCGTTATTATATCTTCAGAATTAAATGATTATGAAATATGTGTTTTTGGGAGACTCATCTACATTACATGTTATTATATCTTTAGAATTAAATTAATTGCAAGAGCTTCTGGGAGACTCATCTACATTACATGTTATTATATCTTCGGAATTAAATGATTTGCAAGAGCAAATATTTTGGATAGTACATTACATATTATTATATCTTCAGAATTAAATGATTTACAAGAACAAAGACTGATAGATACCGACTCATCTACATTACCTGTTATTATATCTTAAGAATTAAATGATTTGCAAGAGCAAAGACTTTTAGATACATTAAAAAGATATAAGAAAGCTTTTGGTTGGACCTTAGCTGATATTAAGGGAATCAATCCTTCAATAAAGAAAGCTTTTGGTTGGACCTTAGCTGATATTAAAGGAATCAGTCCTTCAATCTGTATGCACAAGAAAGCTTTTGGTTGGACCTTAGCTGATATTAAGGGAATCAATCCTTCGATCTGTATGCACATAATGATATTTATATCTTCAGAATTAAATGATTTGCAAGAGCAAAGATTATTAGATACATTGAAAAGATATAATAAAGCTTTTGGTTGGACCTTAGCTGATATTAAGGGAATCAGTCCTTCAATTTGTATGCACAGGCTTCAGAGTTAAATGATTTGCAAGAGCAAAGACTTTTGGATACATTAAAAAGATAAAAGAAAGCAGATATTAAGGGAATCAGTCCTTCAATCTGTATGCACAGAATTATATTAGATGAACAATATAAGCCAAGCAAAGACTGTTATATACATTGAAAAGATATAAGAAAGCTTTTGGTTGGGCCTTAGCTAATGACAAGAACAAAAATTGTTAGATACATTGAAAATATATAAGAAAGCTTTTGGTTGGACCTTAGTGGATATTAAAGAATCAGTCCTTCAATTTGTATGCACAAAATTATATTAGATGAACAATATAAACCAAGAGTTAATCCACAAAAGAGATTAAAGTTAGATACATTGAAAAGATATAAGAAAGCTTTTGGTTGGACCTTAGCTGACATTAAGGGAATCAGTCATTAAAAAGATATAAGAAAGTTTTTGGTTGGACCTTAGCTGATATTAAAGGAATCAGTCATTCGATATAGATGCACAGAATTATGCTAGATGAACAATATAAACCAAGAGTTGATCCACAAAGGAGATTGAATCCGATAATGAAAGAAAAAGTAAAAAAGGAAATTTTGAAATGGTTAGACACTGGAATTATATATCCTATTTCAGATAGTACGTAGGTAAGTCCTTTTCATTGTGTTCCTAAGAAAGAAGGAGAGACTGTTGAAACAAAAGAAAATAATAAATTAATACCTATTAGACAAGTTAGTGGGTGGCGTATTTGCATTGATTATAGAAAATTAAACACTGCCACAAGGAAAGATCACTTCCCTTTACCCTTTTTAAATGAAATAGTGGATAGATTTGCTGGACACNAATTGCTGATCATTTGTCAAGATTAGAAAATTATGAATTATCTGACACCGACAATGAAATTACAGACAGTTTCCCTGATGAACAGTTTTATAATATTAATGAGTGAAAAATACCATGGTATGTTGATATTGTTAATTTTATTGTAAGTGATATTTTGCCACCTATGCTGACATTGCAACAACAAAGAAAATTCAATCATGGTGCGAAAGCATATTTTTGGGATCACCTAATTTATATAAACAATGTAAGGATCTTATTATGAGAAGACGCTTACCTTATGAAGAAATTGATCTAACAAATGTCATGATTCTGAATTTGGAGGACATTTTGGGAGCGATAAAACTGCTTATAAAATTTTAACTGAATTTGGAGGACATTTTGGGATTGATAAAACTGCTTATAAAATTTTACAAGCTGGATTTCCATTGGCCCACTATTTTTAAAGATGTTTATAGATACATAAAAACTTGTGATCGATGCCAG